>PVJH01010752.1:0-72247 GCA_004026705.1 Nesogale talazaci
GCTTAGGTGACCAGAGAACCCACGTCTCAGTGCTAGATGGCCACGGCTCAGTGCTGCAGAGTGAGACATTTGGAGGATAAGTACACGTCTGCAGTCTGTCCGTGGACTGTCTGTGTGTCTGTGCCTCTCAGCCCCATTTCCTGCCTGCTGACCAAACAGCCGTCTCTGGCCAAGGGCAGCACTTTCCAGCCCGGCGGGGGGCGCTGTGCACAGGGAGGCAGGGCAGGCCTGTCACTTGACAAATGATTGGAGCTCAGTGGCCTCCTCCCCCCCCCCCAAAGTGCACTTCTCTTATCCACACTGGGGATAGGGATAATTCTTTGGTCTCTGCATAGAGCCGCTTGCATTCATCTCGATTGCTGCTCTCCTTATTGATTTAGACCCTCCTCTGCAATTCGTCAAGCTCGGATTGCTTTTTAATCGTGCCCTCCCAAAGTAGCTGAGATCCCTTCTAGCCTTGTATCAGCCAGAAACCTGATTAGCCGAGTCTCGGTTCCATCCTGCAGGTCATTCACGGGAATATTAAATGGTCCTGGTTTGGCAAGAAGGTCTTCGGGGTCCCGGGAGATGTATGACTTCCATATCTGCCACCAGCCTGGATGGGGGTGTGGCAGGCGGGTGCAGAAGACCACCCGACATCTCTATTGTGGCTTATTGATTCTTCATTTCCAAACCCGTGGGGGGGGGGGGGAGGGCAGTCAGTGTGTGGGAAAAAACCCACACCTGATCCTTCCTTCATTCAATAAGCTTTAATGGCAACGAATAATGTACTTAAGGTATGCTACATGTTCTCTCTCTCTCCCTCTCAGTCCAATCGTATGTCCATGCAGCATGAACGTGAACGCCAGGCATGTGCACCTGAAAGGCCTCGCTTTGTGTAAGGCATGGACAGACTCCATCTTTGAGAGTCACCACGCCACAGCTGGACGCCGCGCTGGAGTCCTCTCCCCTGGAGCATTTCTGATCCTCTTTCTCCTCTCTTCGTGGCTGTCCACTCCTCCCGCATCCTTGGGACCCCTCTTGAGTTGGAACTTCAGAGGTACACATCAATCGGATGCCACACAGACAGGCCCTGAGTTAGTAAGAGTCGAATCCCCCTGCAGCCCCCAGGCTCTGGACCCCTGTGCTGTCAGGAAGGCGGCAGGAGCTAGCTGGGTTCTCCGTGGGGAGAGGCCTTCACAGAGCTCAGAGGCCTGCAAGACGGAACAGACGTGCCCGCTGGGTACAGGACCACGTGTCTGTGAGGCGCTGGTCTTCCTTACTCCTTTTGTCTGTCTACCGAGGACAGGAGGGGCTGAGCAACCCATCCCGCAGAGCCAAGTTCAGACCCAGCAGACTGTTCCCCACCCATGGGGACCTGGAGGGGACTCGCTCAGCAGGCTTCCTTTCTGGGACTCTTTGGGAAGGGGAGGTGCCCGCGGGGGAAGCAGCAAGCCTCAAAAGCTAGCTGTGCGGTCCCCCACTGCTCGAAATGTTTTCTGAGTCTTCATCCTCCTCCTCACCCCAGTACAAAGCACTGACATCCAGGATGCCCACAAGCCCCCGCGCGCCCCAGAGCAGCCTGGACCTGCACTGAAACTTCTCTCTCCATCCACAGACACTCGCCTGCACCCACTCCCATGGCATTTAGACTGGAGCTGAACGGGCTCACCTCTGCCGGTGGTCTTAAACTTGGAGAAACTGTGTGGCCACAGACCTGCCTCTTTCTGTTGGTGTAAGAAATGCCAGTTGATTATCTCCTCGGGGAGCGCCCGAGGGCAAGCCAGGCGTCTGGAGCAAAGGCTGTGAGGGCTGGTCCCTGCGGTGCGTGGATTTCAGCGCCAGCGCAGGGACGGGGCTGGGTGGGTGGCAGGGGGGTGTTTTGTTCGCACGCGGACACTTTGCAGACTGAGCCCCGCGCTCCACCGCTGCTTCCTGGGCTGATGGACGCTCATCCGTCAGTGAAGCCTGGCAGCGAAGAGCCTCCCAGGGATACTCTGCTGTGGCCACCCCCGTCCATTGCCCTGGGGAGCCCGGGGCCACCGGCCGGCCTTTGTTCTGGAGCTGGACTCCAGAGCGCTCCGTGCTGCAGCCGCGAGAGGGGGCTGCCCACCGCACATGCGGATCCGCCAGCATTCCGTTTGCCTGGGAAATCTGGGGAACTGGGGAACACCCCCGCCCCCACCCCAGCGCTTTTTAAACAAATCTTCAGGGCGGCATGTTGCCACCCTAGGTGGCTTCAGGATCTCTGAACAGTAAGAAAGCAAGAGAATGAACGGGTTCTGGCCTCCCTTTTGAGATGCCAGCAGAGGCACTGTGTGAGCTCTGGTGACCTCATGTGAGGACCCTGGGGGTGTCATGGGTTACTCATGGGCCTCCTAACCATGAGGTTGGCAGTTCGAGACCACTCGCTGCTCCATGAGGCTTCCTACTCCCATGAAAGTGTATAGTCTCAGAACCCCACAGGGGCAGTTCTACACTACGAATCAACTGATGGCAGCGAGTTTGAAGGAGCCCCGGTGGTACTAGTGGCTAAGTCTTGGACTGCCGAAGGCCGGTGGTTCAAACCCCAGGACTTGTCCCTGTGCGTTGGGAAAGACTCCTTGTCAGTGGTCAGTCAGGATGAGTCCGCATCGGCGAGGCAGCATTTGGCAGTGGGGAGGGCTGGTCGTGCTGGTGGGGACCGCTTGCCACATGGTTTCGTGAGACCACCCTCGCCATGGCAGGGATTCTGGCTCGCAGTGCCCCTGGATAGGATTTCCCAGACTGCATCTGTGTAGGAGCAGGCAGTCTCGTCTCTGCCCTCTGGGGAAGCAAAGGAGCTGCTTAAATCCCTAAGGAGAGAAGAGCCCCAGATTTCAAAAGCCGAAGTACTTGGCTGCTCACCCACAGGTGACACAGCTGAGGTTGTCAGGAGTCAGTCAACAGCAACTTTTTAAAAAAAAAAACGTGTTCCTGGCATGTCATTCACATGCCGTACAATTCAATAGTTCAGTCGCATCAAGGGGAATTGTACAAGCATCACCACAACCAGCTCTGGAACATTTTTTTCCTTCTCGTTTCATTGTGGCTAGCTCCGCATCGCCCCCCGACCTCCCTGGCTTTACACCCAAGGAACCATGGATCCGGTTACCATCTCTAAAGATTTATCTCTCCTGGATTTCAGATACAGAAAAAAAAATTTTATACAAAAAGCTAAGAAAAACAACAAACTGAAACAGATGAAAAACCTCAATCAAAAAGAAAGCATTGACTGCGGCCCGCGGGCTTGGCGGCTCAAATCCAGCAGTGGCTCTCAGGAGCAGCGCTGGTTAGCTCCCATGACCACCAGAGAGCAGTGATGCCAAAACAAAACTAAACAAAACAAGCAACAACAACAACAACAAAGAGAAATCAGAAAATATTTTTAAAAAAACAAACAAATTTACAATAGGTCATAAGGTATATCAAATGATAAGGTGCTCAATTGTAACTCAACTGCATTTGCAATAATCGAATTTCTAAGACATTCTGCAGGTTAGCAAACCCATTCACATCCCTAGAACAGGGTCAGAGGGGACTCACCAGAAGTTTAATCTATTTGTGGTTCCCCCTTCACTCCCTACATTTATAGTGAAACAACTGTGACATGAGTCAAAGGGAGAGCAGATGATAAGATAGGATGGTCGAACCTAACGACATCAACCTAACTGAATGCACAATGTCCCCTGTCTGATGACAAAGCAATTCACATCTCTCAACTGTGATCAGAGGGGCCTCGCCAGAGGCTTAACCCACGTGTGGACCCAGCAAACGGATCCTGGGCTTCTCTTGTCACCTGTGCTGCTGTTAGATGCCATCAGGCCGGCTCTGTCCCTCTCTTACACACAACAGATGGCAGCTGTGTCAGGTCCCGTGCCATCCTCCCGGCTGCTCCTATGCGTACTCATTCTCTCCACCATGGTGGCAACCCACCTCTTTGAGGCCCCTCCACTTTACCATGATGCCCTTCTCCAAGGGCTGGTCTCTCCTGAAAACACGTCCAGAGTAGGTAAAATGAAGTCTTTCCATCCTTGCCTCTAAGGGACACGCTGGTCATACTTCTTCCAAGAAAGATCAGTTTGTCATTTTAACAGTCTGTGGTGCTTTCCATATTCTTCCCCAGTGCCATATTCAATGTCCAGTTTTCACATGCATGTGAAAAATACATGTTCATTATAAATACCCTGGGTGGGCTTAGGCACACCAGAGTCCTCCAAGTCACATCCTTGCTTTTCAGTACTCCAAAGAGGTCTTGTGCAGCAGATTTACCTAAGGTAATGTGTCTTTTGATCTCCTGACTGCTGCTTCTATGATCATTGATTATGGATCAAAGCAAGACAAAATCCTTCATGACTTCAACCCGTTCTACATTTTTTGTGATGCTACCTATTGGTCCAGTTGTGAGGATTTTGGTCATTTCCCCATTGGATTATAATCCATACTGAAGACTGCAACCCTTGGTTTTCCTTCGCAAGTGCTTCAATCCCTCCTTACTTTCATCAAGCAAGGTAGTATCATCTGCATATCACTGGTTATTAATAAGCCTCCTTCCAATCCTGGTGCCACATTTCTCTTCATGTAACCCGGATTCTCTGATGATTTGCACAGCAGACAGATTGAATAAGCATGGTGAGAGACTACAGTCCTCTTGATCTATGGACAAGTTCCACAGGAACACAATGACGTATACTGGAATCCCCATTTTTCCTAAGGTTATCCGTTATTTATTACAGTCCACACAGTCAAATGTCTTCGCAGAGTCAATGAAGTACAAGTAAGCATCTTTCTGATAGTCTCTCCTTTGAGTCAAGATCCATCTGACACCTGCAACAAATCCCTTGTTCCAGGTCCTCTTCTGAATCTCCCTTTCTATGGGCTGCTACAATCATTATTGGATGAACTTCAGCAAAATTTTGATGCGTGTTTTATCAATGATATTGTTCTCTCATTGGAGCATTCTGTTGGGTCATCCTTCATTGGGAGGGGCACAGATACGGATCTCCTTCAGTCAGGTGACCAAGTATCTGTTTTCCAGATTTCTTGGGTATAGATGAATAAGTTCCCGTGCTTCATCAGCTTGTTGAAACATTTCAGTTGGTGTTTCACCAATTGCCAGAGCCTTGTTTTTGGCTAATACTTTTAGTGAACCTTGAACCTCTTCCTTTAGCACCATTGGTTCTTGCTTATATGCTACCTCCTGATGTGATGGAATATGGACTACTTCTTTGTGGCTCAGTGACTCTGTGTATTCTTTTCATCTTTTGTTTTGTTTTGTTTTGGGGGCATCACTGCCCTCTGGTGGTGGGAGTAGGAGGCACAGCCTTGCTGCTGGGTTTAAACCTCCAACCCAGTGGGCTGCAGTTCCATGCACAACCACTACGCCACCAGAGCTCAGCCCCTCTTTTCATCTTTTTTGTTTGTTTGTTTTTGGGGCATCACTGTCCTCTGGTGGTGGGAGTAGGAAACCCAGCCTTTGCTCCTGTGGAGCCGCTACTGGAATTGAACCTCCATCCCAGTGGGCCGCAGTCCCGCACACAACCACTACGCCACCGGGGCTCCGTCCTCTTTTCATCTTCTTTTGATACTTCCTGCATCCTTCAATATTTTGGCCATAGACTCTTTCAATAGTGCGATTTGGGTTTGAATTTTTTCTTGAGTTCTTTTAGTTTAAGACACCCTGAGCATGTTCTCCCTTTTTGCTTTTCTAACTCTAGGTCTTTGCACACTTCATTATAACATTTGTCTTTGTCTTCTCAAGCTGTCCTTTGACATTTTCTGTTCAGCTCTCTGATGTCATCATGTCTTCCATTTGCTTTAGGTACTCTGTGATTAAGAGAAAGTTGCAGGGCCTCTTCTGACATCCATTTTGATCTTTTCTTGCTTTGTCTTTTTAATGACCTATTGTGTGCTTCACGAATGATGGTCTTGATGGCCTCCCATAGCTCATCGTGTCTTCTGTCATGAGTGTTCAATGTGGCAAGTCTGTTCTTGAGGTGTTCTCAAAATTCAGGTGAGTTAGAATCAAATTCATATTTTGGCTTTGATAGACTTATTTTTAATTATCTTCAGCTTGAACTTGAACTTAAAATGAGCAATTCCACAATGCCCCCCCCCCCCAGTCTGGTTTTAGCTGCTGATATTCAGCTCCTTCATTGTCTTTTTCCACAGATGGAGTAAATTTGGTGTTTGTATATTCCATCTGCAGAAATCCATTTGTATAGTTGCCTTTTGTGCTGTTGAAAAAGGCATTTCCTATGTGCAAGTCATTGTTTTTACAAAATTCTATCATGAGATCTCCAGTTTCATTTCTCTCACCCAATCCTTATTTTCCAACTACTATTCCAACTACTATTCCTTTCTCTTCATTTCCAACTTTTGCATTCCAATCATCAAAATTTATTAATGCATCTTGATTGCATATTTGATCAATTTCCAACTGAAGTCTTCTGTCAAATTCTTAAATTTCTTCCTCACTAGCTTTTGTGGTTGGTGCATAAATCGGAATGATAGTTGGGTTTCCTTCAAGCCGGAGAGGTAAAAACCCTGTCACAGACAGCATTGCCCTTCAAAATGGATGTTAGGATGTCCTTTTTGACCATGAATGCCATGCCATTCCTCTTGATTGTGTCATTCCCAGCATAGTAAGCTATAGTATTTTCTGATTCCAAATGGTCCATCCCAGCCCATTTCAGCTCACTAACGCTGAGGCTATCAAGCTTTACGCATTCCACTTCATTTTTGATAACTTCTAAGGTTCTCAGATTCATACTTCAATATTCCAAGTTCTGATCATTAGCAGATTTTTGCAGCTGTGTCACCTGAACTTGAGCTGCAATCCCTTCAGCAAACGCCAGTCCTGAAGGCTCTGCTCCCACAGACTTTAGCTGGCTCGTGTCATCCTGGTCAAGTGTTCGGGGAAGACATTAGCCACTCCTATTCCTGAGTCTCCTGGTTCCCCTGTTGCTCCAACAAATAGGAAACAATTGC
Organism: Nesogale talazaci; assembly: GCA_004026705.1. Lineage (NCBI taxonomy): Eukaryota > Metazoa > Chordata > Mammalia > Afrosoricida > Tenrecidae > Nesogale > Nesogale talazaci. The sequence continues at coordinate 6,988 of PVJH01010752.1, forward strand.
TGTGCCTTGGCTCGCCTCTTGCAAGCCTTTAAGACATCAGGCTCGACTCGATGACGCTACATAATGCACTAGCAGGTCTAACAGAAGCACTAAATCTCTTATTACGACAATGAACTGGGCTCTTTTATGAGACCATGATTTCCAAAGCAAGGAAACAAATCTCTTGAGGTGTTTAATTGTACATCAGCAGCCTCGGCAGCTACTTTTCAGTGGTTGTTGAATATACATATGTGTACATATCGATATGTAAACTTTTGCCAATTCAACTTTCTGGAGGTGTACAATTTACTGGCAGCCATGACAGTAACTCACTATGCAGCAACTTTTTTGTAGGCAATTTCCCCTCCAACCTCATTGACACTATGTAAAATATTTTGGTCAAGGCAGCTCCTCTAGTTCGAGTCTGTTGTCCCTGACCTTCCGATTACTGAGATACAAATGGGATCGCTGACTGATTCGTGTCCTGCAGCTCCTGTGGTGGTGCAGAGGGACAGTGCTGGCCTGTGAACGACCTGGAGGTAGGACTGAGTGTGCACCGAGGCTCTGCAGGAGGGGGCCTGGGGCTGGCTCCCGTGGAGATCGCTCCAGTTAGGGGAAGGTGTTGAGTCAGTTCAGACTTCTCTCTTCCTGTGTGCAATAGGACAAACCAGCGTGCAGTCCTGCACCAGCCTCAGGATTCGTGTTAAATTTGAGCCCGTTCTTGCAGCCCCTTTGTCAATCCATCGAATTGTGGGTCTTCCTTTTTACCCCCACTGATTCTCTGCATCTCCAAGCCTGATGTTCTCTTCCGGGGAGTGTTCCTTCTAGACGCCATGTATATCCAAAGGATGTAGTGCACACAAAGGCTCACCATGCCTCCTCCTCCTCCTTCTTTTTAGTCATTTTACAGAGGGCTCATTCAGCTCTTATCTCAATCCATCCATCCATCATATCAAGTACATTTGTACATTTGTTGCCGTCATCATTTTCTTTCTGCTTGAGTCCTTGGTATCAGCTCTTCATTCTCTGTCCACCCCACCACCCACCCCCACCCCGAATGCCAGCCTCTACAGGGTTTTATGATTGCACTTCTTCTTAGAAAGGTCAGTTTGTTCTTCTTCTGGCAGTGCGCAGCCTATTCCATCGCTCATCGGTCAGTGTGATGTCAGAAGCTTCACCGCCGTCAGCATTTCAGATACCAGTAGGGTCCCTCCTGGTGAGCATGTCTCAATGACTTCCAAACTCAGGCGGGCTAGAAAGAAGGAAGGGGTGGTCCACTTCTGAAATGTCATCGCTGAAAACCTTAGGGATACCAGAGGGACATTGTCCGATTCAAGGCCAGAAGCTCAGTCCCTCAGGTTAAAAGGCTCATGCCATGACGGGGAAGAGCTCAAAGTAAAATCTACCTTAATGAGGGAGTGGAGCAAAGCCTCGGGGACCTGCACAACTGAAGTTGAGAAGAAATAGCAGACAGCATCCATTGATAGTCTACTGATAATCCATTGATAATCAATGGACAGCATCCATTGATAATCAGAACATGGAACGTGTGAAGTATAGTAACATGGGAAAACATCCGAAATAAAATGGAATACATCATGATCAATTAATGAGGCATGAATGAGATAAAACAGGAGGGCATTTTGAACCATTTGTCTGCCATTCTAGGCATGACAGATTGATGAGGCGCAACATAAAATTTATCACTAAAGGAACGTTTCAGGAGCTATCTTGAAGTTCAGTGTTGTCAGGGATAGGATAATATCCATGTACCCACAAAGAAGACCACTTAATAAGACTATTATTCAAGTAATAACCGCTAATGCCAAAGATGGGGAAAGTGGAGATTTTTATCAAGTTCCACTGTCTGAAATTGATCCAACATGCAATAATATTTATTGGTGATTGGAGTGCAAAGCTAGGAAGTAGGAAGGTTCTACAATTAGAAAAAATGACCTCCTGGATAAAAATAATGCTGGAGATCATATGAGAGAATTTTGCAATACCAGTGACTTTTTCATTACAAATACTCCCCACCCCCCAACAACTTAAGTGGTGACTGTACAGATGAACCTTACCAGAGGCAATATGTAAGAATCCACTTGACTTCACTGTGGGACAGGAATGGATGATGGAGAAATTCAACATCATCAGTCAGAACAAGACCAGGGCCAACTTTGGAACAGACCACCATGTAGACAAAAGCCAAAATACGACCCTGAGTATATTTCACCTGAGTTTAGAGGTCATTTCAAGAACATATTTGATGCTTTGAACACAAATGGCTGAAGACCAGATGAATTGTGGTATGACTTTGTAGATATTATACAGGAAGAAAACAAAAGTTATTAAAAACACAGGAAAAACAAAAGAAAAAAACCAAGCACAACGAATGACAGAAGAGACTCTGAAACTTGCTCTTGAGCATAGCCAAATAGAAGGGGGGAAATGATGAAGTCTAAGAACTAAACAGAAGATATCAAAGGGTGCCCAAGGAAGACAAAGTAAAGTATTATGAAGAATGAAATGTGCTTGGACTTGGAGTTAAAAACCCCCAAGGGGAGAAAACATCTTGCATTTCTCAAACTGACAGAACTGAAGAAAAGCATTCAAGCCTCGTGTTGAAATACAGAATGATTTTATCAGCAGACTATTGAACAATTCAGGAAGCTACAAAAGAAGAGGGAAGGAGACACAAAGTTATTGGAACCAAAGAGCACTGGTCCGCATTCAATCATCTCAGGAGGAAGCATACAATCAATAATCGATGGTACTGAAGAAACCGTTCAAACAACAACAACACAACAATTGTGGAAACGCAACTCAACTAGTAGCACCTGCTTCTTAGGGACTTGATTTTGTAAATTTGAGAGATTCCAATTTGCCTACTGAAGTCATCCCATATACCCAGGGGGCTTAAAAAAGTTCTCAGAAAAGTGCAAGGAAAAGGCAATAGAATTCCTCCCTGAGCTTTCTGAAGCCCCTTCGTATTTCTGCCAATAATTAGAAAAAGCGTAGAGTGGGTGACTCCCCCCATCAGACCTATTGATTCTGTTTTAGCAGGGTCAGGTGGCTTCTCTGGGTCACATGCCTCTTTCTCTGCCCTTCTTCCTCAATCTCCCTGGGAGCATTTGGCTTTTGCGCTTGGTCTGGCTCCACCCCAGTCTCGTCTTCTTAGACAGACAACCTTGGAGCCACATGGAGCAGCCCTGGGCAGCATGCTGGGGGCCAGCAGAGAAGGGGGCAGTCTGCAGGGCCCAGCTCTGATCAGTTTGCCTCCAACAGCCTTCTCCTTTCTGCTCCTATCCTAGGACCCTCCTGTCCTTCCTAAATCCAAGGTCTGCCCACAGTTTTGTCCTCATTAAGCCTCCCACCTCCCAGCCCATTCTGAGGGCAGAAGACCAGTTCCATAAAGAGTAGCTGGATGAATATTTAGGGGGCAGTAGTATATTAACAACTTATGCAGAGGTTGTAATGACCCACAGTGAAATATTCCCATATCTCTTGGTGAAATTATCATTCCAAACCACGGAATACATTAGGTTTTATGATCTACTTGCTTCTTTGGGGGAATATTAATCCTGAAGCATCATCTTCATATGACAGGGCAAAGAGTCCCCCGGGGCACAAGATGTTTAAGACTGTTCACTGAGAATCAGAAATAGTTTGCAATTAATATCAGAGTTCTGTTTATGGACAAAAATAAATCCAAGATCTAGGACTGACCTGTTAAAATCTGCCTGCCATGAAAGCTTTGATGGCAAATGAAAGAATAGGAAAACAATCTGAATGCAATGATGTGATGGCAGGGGCCGGGGGTGGTGGGGCAGGTGTAGTGTGTCTCAATGCTAATGTTTTCTGACCATAAATTTATAGGCTGTTCATACATTCCTAGTCACTGACTAAAATGAATAGGCCAGGGCCAGGAATTTATACTGATGTACAGCCATTCACGTTTTGTTCTGTGAACTGGAGCAGGGTCTTGTCTTAGAATTCGGAAGAAGCCTCCTCCATCAGTGTGAGGGACCGGTGGGAATCCTGGGTTTGGGTGCAACTGAACAAAGAGATCTGGAAATTCCCAGGACTAGAAGTAGAAGCACCCTGGTCTGTGAGTGAGAAGACTGTGCCCTGTCCCCTCTCCACTAGCCCACGTGTCAAGCCTCCTCTCTGTAGAAAACCCATCGCCGACTCCTGGGGGCTCTAGAACAAAGTCTGACCCTCAGGACTCCTCTCACGTTGACCAGTTGCCCTTGAGTTGATGGCCACTCATGCTAGCCCCTGAAGGTCAGAGGCTAATGCAAATGCTAATGCACTTGCCTGCTAATGGCAAGGTTGTAGGTTCAAGCCTTTCCCCCCCTCCCCCAAGAGTCTCGGAAGAAAGGCCTGGTGATGTCTCTCCAAAGAAGCCGTCATTGGACATCCAGCGAAAGGCAGTTCTGCTCCAGCGGACTGAGGTGGCCATGAGTTGAAATGACTCCTCAGCCCATCGTCTGTTGACTGGGGGCAAACTGCCGTTCAAGGGCATGGGGCACGTAGAGAAGCTGAACAAATGCTCGAGCAAAAGCAAAAAATCTCGTTTCCGATTAGGCCATGTTCTTCATGTACAAGGCAGGGAGGAGGGAATCTGTGTGTGGCCTTGGGACCAGCAGACAAGGGGGCATGTGTGAGTGCATCGTGTGAGAAGGTGGTTTAACCACCGCTGTTGGCGGGTATCAAAGGCTCAGGTAAAAGTCCTCATGGGCGGTCCTCCCCTTGCTGTCTGAACCCTGAGCTTTACCAAGCAGGCTTGGACACGTGACTCAGACGGCAGGTGACATGTGGGCAGAGCGGGCCGGGCTGGTAGGGAGACAAATGCGTTTCAGGTTCTCGTGTGCCTCTGTGCTTTTCCATGAGCAGAACATGGCGTGTGCTACTTTGCAGAGAACACGAGTGGCACATCTGCATCCACCTCAAGCCTGGAGCTGACGCCAGCTGGCCTCGGCTGGGAGGAAAGTCAGCCACTGCTGCTGGAAGCCACGGAGTTTGGAGATGCTTGTTAGGCAGCTGATGTGAGACTCGCTGACTAATGCACCTGAGCCTCAGAGAGGAAATGCAGGTCGGAGAAATCCCCTGAGTTGAAAAATAAAAGTATTAGGTCCTCTCACAGAATCCCCCATTTGACACGGGGCCCTGATGTGGTTGGAGGGGCACAAGATCTTGAGAAATGGAGAGGGGGTGGGGGCTCTTCTGAGATTGCCTCTCCTTGTTAGAGATCCGGGCTTTCCTGAGAGCATCTTTGGGCTGGATAGCCTAGGATCCAAGATAAGCATCAGGTTGTGGAACTTTTTTTTTAACTTTGCCTCATATTGCACCTCTTTTTTTTTTGTGGGCATCACTGCCCTCTGGTGGTCGTGGGAGCCACGCAGTGCTGCTCCTGAGAGCCGCTGCTGGATTTGAACCACCCAGTCCGCGGGCTGCAGTCCTACACTCAACCACTTACGCCACCGGGGCTCAGTCCCAATATTGCACCTCTTCAAAGCAGACAAGACTAGCCATCCTGTAAGACCCTATCCAGGGTGCCCAGAGCATCCTCTTGACAGCCAGGGAGGGCTTGGCAGGGAGGACCCAAGGTTGCTCTGCCCACCACAAAGTGGACTTCTGGGCTCCCCCTTCATCCCAGACATCCTACTGGAAATACAGAGAAGCTCTGAGTGAGAAACAAAACACCTGCAGCCTTTATGGACTTGAATTTCTGATTGGCAGCCCCATGTAAGGCTTCCAGATCTGTTCCTCTCAATGGAGGGGTACAATCTTGTCTGCTCCCAAAGAGCTGCTGGTGGGTTCTTACCACCCACCTGTGGCTGGCTGTCCAGCTCTACACTCTCTGTGGCACCAGGGATGCTGAGCTCGCTTAGAGCTGTGCCCCCAAGACGTCATTCTAAATGGGAAGTGAGCGTGCTCCTGCAGGCTGACCCATCCACGGGCCTCCGAGCTGGGCTGAGCTTCCCCATCAGAGGGCATGGAGGTGTGGGTATAAAACAAGCCCTGTTCTGGAGAACAGCCGTGTCTGTCTTTTGGTATCTACGTTCTAGGGGAGAATAGAACTGCTCTGTGGGGTTTCTGCGTCTCCGACTCCTGGGGAGCCCTTCCTTCTACTCTGTCCTGTAGGGCAGCTAGAGGGACACTTGCCGTGCGTTGGAATTGACCCCATGGACTAGCTGTGGACAGCACCTGTTTGATGTTCAATGCGGGGAGTTGTTTCGGGAGAAACAAGTTAGTTCTGACTGGTGGTGACCCACATGCTGCTGCGCAGAACTACTCTGTAGGGTGTTCAAGGCTGGGCCCTTTGGGAAGAACACTGCTGCCCTTCCCGGAGATGCTGGGTGGGCTCTAACTGCCAACTTTTCTGGTTAGTAGGTGAGTGCTTCGCTGTTGGTGCTGGTCTGAGACCCCAGGGACTTTCCCGGAGTTAAGAAGTAGAGAACTGGAAGGTGAGGTAGACTCGGAGCCATCTTTTACTTCTGAAGCTCTTCCAAGATAGTGGCGGAAGCTCCTGTTCTCCAGCACATAGGGATCAAGTCAAAGTCATTTGACTGGAATGTCAAGGCAAAGGATGGCCCCAGAAGACTGAAGGGCCCCTGCTGATAGAATGGAGAGAGTGGGTGGGATTGGTTCCAGCACCACCCTCCTTCTGGGACAGGAATGAAGAGAGGTGGGCACGGGAGTCATTTGGATCCCCTGAAAGGACTGGGCAGGGGCCACCCTGATTGACTGCTTCCTTGGAGGACCCCAGTGTGTGTCCAAGACGATCAGGGTGAGGACCGTCTCCGACCAATGGGGGCCTGCGCGTGGGGTAGGGATGGAAAGCTAGCTGACAGACTGAATAATGGTGTCCCTCAGCTGCTCGTGTTGTGATCCCGGACCTGATGAATGTGTCATTTCACACTTTCGATATTAGTGAAAGATGTTGAGATGAGGTGTTTGTCCTGGATTCACTGGTTGACTTGATGTCATCAAGGGTCTTTCAGAGCTGGGACAGGTGCTGGTGTCAGGAGGGGTGAGTACCCGCGAGTCCAGGAATGCCTCTAGATGCAGGGAGAGGCGAGGGGTGGGCTCCCACTTGGAGAACTTCAGCCCTAGAAGACTCACTTTGGATTTCTGAGCTCCAGAACAAAGAGAATAAATAAAGGTATGTTGCTTTAAGCTGCGAAGTTTGTGATGGTTTCTTGCAGCGCCACCAACACAAGCTGGAGGCAGCATCTTCATCCAACATGAAGGGGTTTTGTGACAGACTCTGTTTTTGTAAAGACAGTATCGGACTTTTACGGGAGATCTCAAACTAGAGCGCACGGCCATGAGGTCAATTCTGATTCCTAGCAGCCCTCTAGGACGGAGAAGAGCTGCCCTTTGGGTTTTTGGAGGATGCAAATCTTAATGGGAGCAGAAGGCCCCATCTGTCTCCTGAGGAGCAAGTGGTGGGTTTGAACTGCTGACCTTGGGTCGCTCTTTAGAGCAATCAAGTGTGGGAGGTCACAGTACTTGTCCCCAGAGAAAGCTCAGAAAGCAGGAAGAGAGAGGACAGAAGGACAAATGAAAATGATAGACAGGGAGAATGTGGGAAGGGCGCTGTTCCAGTCCCTACTGGTCCACGGGAAGTGTGGGTGAACTGCTGGATGGGAAACCAAGTGTGCTTTGTAAACTGTCGCCAAATCAAAACAAAAAGGTGAACAAGTGACAAAGAAAGACAGAAAAAAGAGGAAGGGAGGGAGGGACGGTGGGGGAGGGAGGAAGGAAGGAGAGATGTGGTTGGGTATTGGAGGTGAGCCTGGGTGGCAGTCTGATTCTGGTTCCAGACTGAACTAACCAGCTGGGTGATCCTGGGCAAGGGACTGCGTCTTTCTAAATCTGTTTTTCCTCTGTAAAGCGGGAGCTCTTCCTCTGAGTCTTGTTGTACCAGCACCTGGCACGCACCCTCACGGCACAGGAATTTCAATGATCCTCGTTCCCAACACAGAAAAGCAGTCTGCCGGGTAGCAGTCATCTCAGGTGAGGATGACACTTCTCTTGTCTGCTTTTCTGGTTTTTCCACAGTGAACATACATTCCTTGGAATAAAAAGCAAGAAAGAATTGTAAATAGAAAAGAATCTGCCAATGTTCAGGGCTTTTACAGCATTGATTTCCTTCTCCATCACAGACTTAAGTGTTCAGGTGTCTGCTTTGGGAATGGGTTCATGAATTCTGTTCCTGCTGACTGGCTGTAGCTAAGTGTTTTGCATCACGGACTAGCAAAGCCACTCCCCAAACTGCTGCCCTCAAGTCAGTTCTGACTGCTGGAGGTGCCACGGATGACAGAGCAGGCCCGAGTGGCACAGGGCCTTCTTGGCTGTGATCGCTCCAGTGTGGGTGGCCAGGACTTTCTTCCTTGGTGCCAGGGGGCGTGGGGTTGAACCACCAACCTCTCAGTGAGTGGTTTGAACATAAACAGTTTGCGCCACCCGCCAGTTCCTTCAAATTATCTTTCTTTTTGCTTTCATCCAGATGGTGGGCCCGGAAGGCTTCCCTGTAGGAGGGCTTTGGCATGAGGGCAGCAGGCACACAGAACGGAGAAAGGGTGTGTTGGGCGTGGGGGGCCAGGCCTTCTGGAGACGGTGGGGCAGGCGAGAGCATCTTGGGACAGAGTGCAGAGAATCAGATTTCCCTTCTGGGATCTCATTTAACGCTTGAGGTACACCCGTGTGAAAGTGTGGCTTCTAAGCAAAATACATTTAGGTAAGTTGAATTTCTTTGCAAATGGCTTAAAACTGGGTCTTTATTTAGTTGTGCAACTATTAACATGGAGTCTTTATTTCCTTTAAATCCACTTGGGACTGTGAGTTCTTGTCATTCCGTTGCTGTGCCTTGTCTTCTTCCGTGCAACTCCCTCCTTTCCTCTCCGCCCCCCACTTTATTCTGCTATTCCGCTTGTCTTCACCATTCCGCCTCAGCTCCCAATCCTCCTGCTGCCCTCTCCTCTCCCTTCCCTCACAGCTTTGTTCTCCCCTCTCAACCCTGTGTCTTCTCCAGCAGATGGAGCTCCCACAGGTTCATGCGGTGGTCAAAAGGAACAACAAGTGTCTCTCCTTACTCAGTGTTCACTGTGGGCCAGGCACAAGGGAGATTCTGATGAGTGCTCACCCATGTGGGGCGGGTACAGTGGACCGGATGCTCGGTGCTGGGTGCAACAGAACCCCCCCCCCCCACCAGTTACCTTTATCACAGGATGTCCGTGGGGGGATGCTGCTGGCCTTGTCTCTCGAGGGGGCATCAAGGAGGCAAGACTTCTGCTTGGCTCTCCTTCCTGGACTTTCTGTCTTAGGCTCTCTTCCTGACTTCAAGATGCCGACTGGACTCCCATCTGCATCCAAAGACAAGAAGCAAGGCGGGGACTGCGATTATGAGAGCGCTTCTTCTCCTGTGCTCACCTCTCTGTCCCAGGAGCTGAAACCGCCAGATGATGCTCCCAAGTCCTTGATATTAAATGAAGTTCATGCACACCACTGGCTGCAAGAGGGATTAGCTTCTTTTAGTCTCCGTAGTCTAACTGATAAAGACTTGTGTTCATCTGGGTTGATGAGAGAAGGAAATCCATAGACACTCTTACGTGTATCAGAAAGAGGTTTATATACAAGAGCAGTTGAATATTGAGAAAACAGCACAGCCCAGTTCAGATCAAGTCCATAAGTCCGATATTAGCCCATATGTCTGATACCAATCTATAAAGTCCTCTTCAGACTCACGAAACACATGCAAAGAGACTGAGTGCAGGAAGATCACAGACCAGTGGGTGGGAAGTCTTGTGGATCCAGTGGGTAAGGATCAGTCAGAACAGTTTTAGACTTACAGAAAAACAGAGCAGGAAGTATAGTATTCCCATCGCCCCTGCTACCCACCCTATACACACAATCCCGTTATTCAGATGGTGGTTCAGTGATAGAACTCTCATCTCCTTGGAAGCAGGCTGCTGTGGGAAGGACACACCTGAAGGGGGTGCTGTGCACCACTGCCATTAGGCCGGGGGTGCTAAATAATGTGTTTGGAATGCATGAGCCCTGGGTGTGTGTGTGTGCATCTATTCTCCCTCATATGCTGACTTGTCCATTCCTTTACATGAGTGTGAGCTCATGGGTGTTTATTATAGAATGAAAAATAAAAGATTGTTTTTCATATTTTGTTGCTCAAATTGTTCCAGGTTTGGCCACGGGGTGGGGGTGGGGGGCTGGTTCTGTCGGCTCCTGTGTCCATTTGACACAGCCCCATCCCTGGGTGCTTGTACTCTTCCTGCTGAGTCATAGAACCCGTCATTTCTCCAATGAGTCCTGGTTCCTTTTGTTTGAAGTAATATTAGAAACCAAGATCCAAGGGCTAGGTTTCTTTGTTGCTACTAGGATGCTCTTACTTCAAGTTCTTAGCTGAGAAATCAAGGAAATATATGTGTATATGTTAACCCATGTACATATGTATCAATATTGTATGTATCTATTTTAGCTAAACATTAATTTATACTGATGTCTTCAATGCTAATCTAACAGCACATAAATTGTCCTAGCCTTCTCCTCTTGCTTATTCATAATTTCCCATTATCTGTCATTCATTCACTTGGTTAATTTTGTAATATGTAGCTATATATTTATATAGGCAGTCATGTACTCTTGTGCCAATTTGACTAAGAGTGAAGGGGTGGAGTCTAGTCTGTCAATCTGGAGATGGCCAGTGAGACTTCTGTGTGGGCATGGCTTTCTCTCATAATTGTGGGAAATCTCGAGGTATTTCCCTTTGAAAGTGAGAGACTATAGATTCAGTTCCTGGGAGATGACTGACTGACAAGATGAGATGGCAGCATGCTGATTGATTGTAATTGCTGGAGACTGAAGGAGCTGGAAGAGAAGCCACATGGACTAACCCTGTTGGAACCAAACCTCGGGGGCCAGAGAAGCCACATGGGGACTCCTACCAGTGCTGAGATGCTTGGGAGGCCATGGGGTGACCCCTACCAATGCTTTGATGCTTGTACCACCACTGGATACTGCTGATAGACCCTAAGCCCTGGAAACAAGGAGCCATGGGGAAACCCCTGTCAGCACTGGGATGCTTCTACTGCGGCTGGACACACAAGACTTTGGACCCACTGGCCTGTGATTGTCTTGGTGTCATTGCTCATGCTTCTTGAGTTGGAAGGAGACTATAGAGACTGGTGTTGGGCATATAGGCTAATATCAGACTTATGACCTTGGACTGGACTGGGTTGGGATGTTTTCGCAATGTTCCATTCCTCTTGTATTTAAACCTTTCCCTTAGATCCCTATGCGTGTCTATGAATTTGTTTCTCTGGTCTACCTGGATATATATATGTATATGTATGTATGTATATATATAAAACACTCACTGCCCTTGAGTCGATTCTGACTCACCGTGACCCTACAGGACAGGGTAGAACTATCCCTTGAGGTTCTGAGGTGGAAACTCTTTACCAGAGTAGAAAGCCCCATCTTCCTCCTATAGAGTGGCTGGTGGTTTTGAACTGCTGACCTCTTGGTGAGGAGCCCAGTACGTATCCACTCCACCACCCGGTCTCTCACTCTCTCCTCGGGGTTGAGAGCAGTTGAACGTGCGGCTGGTCACCCAAGGGTTGGCTATCTGAACTCGCCCACGGCCCCACGAGAGGAGGATGTGACGGTCTGCTTGCGTAACGATCCAGCCTTGGAAACCCTGCAGGGCAGCTTGACCTCCTACAGGCGCGCTGGACAGTTATGGCTTGCTCTCCCCTACCCCACGGGGGACAGACTCTCTCGGCTAGAGGGCAAGGTTCATGGGGAGTCTCTGATGCTTTTAGTTGCACAAACCCCCCTCCTTTTCAAGGTGACGGAGGCCAGCACCTTTTCCTCCATCCCTTTAAGGAAGGTTGCTTCGTACATTTGCACCAACCCACACACCTGTATCTGCACCCTGGTCCACTGAGACAGTCTCCTGGGGTCCCTGCTTTTCCCTGATTTCTCTTCCTCTTTTCTTTTTTTTTTTTTGGCATCGCTGCCCCCTAGTGGTGGGAGCAGGAGGCCCAGCCTTGCTGCTGGATTTGAACCTCCAACCCAATGGGCTGCAGTCCTGCCCACAACCACTATGCCACGGGGGCTCAGCCCTCTTTCTCTTTTCTAACACTTTTGTCTCCATCCCCAAACGCGGGTTCCATCCTGCGAGCACCTTCCAGGGGTGCAGTTACTACCCAGTCCATCCCGATTCATGAGGAACCCTACCTCATATGTACCCCAGTACACTCACGCAGGGGCATTCAAGGTCTGACCTTTGGGAAATGGATAGCCAGGCCTGTCTTCTAGGTGCCTCTAGTTAGGTTTGAACAGCAAACCTTTTGGCCAGGTGAGCACTTAACCACCTGCACCACTCGGGGACTTATTCGCTGGGTGTGGGGTAAGTCCTGGGTCTCTGTGGTAGTTACAGAATCTGATGTCAACTTTAGAAGGGGTAGGGTCTAGCCTGTCCATCAGGTGGCAGCTTGGTGGTCTTATTTGGAGGTGCCAAGGAAAAAATTGGCTCACTGGAAGCCAGCTACACACAGAATCTCTGCTTGTTTGCCTGTGAGACACGCCTGTTGACAAGGCACATAGGGCTACGCTGATGGCAGCCAGAGCCCAGAAGCTGGAACAGTCATGTGGAGACCCATGCCTGTGCTGAGATACTTCCACCACCACTGGATCCCCAAGATTCTCTCCCCACTGGTCTGTGAGCTTTTGCACTCGGTGACATTTCACGTGTCCCGTGAATCTAAAGAGGAATGTATAGACTGGTATCAGACATAGGGGCTATAATTAGACTTATGGACTTGATCTGGACCGGGCTGGGATGTTTTCTTTTTTTTTTTTTTAATTTTTTTTTTTAGACATCACTGCCCTGGTGGTGGGAGTAGGAGGCTCAGCCTTTGCTCCTGTGAGCGGGAATTGAACCTCCGTCCCAGTGGGTCGCAGTCCCGTGCACAACCACTACGCCACCGGGGCTCAGCCTAGGGATGTTTTCTTAATAGACAATTTCTCTTGATATAAAAGTCTCTCTTACACACATGTGAATCTACCTGGATTTGTTTCTCTAGTCCACCCAGACTCACAAGGTCTCTATCCTGAGGCAATGGTGCATTCCGATGATCAGAGGGGGAGCGAGATTCCACACACCTTGGGAGAGGAGGTTTAGGATCCCAGGATCTTCGAAGAGAGAGCCCATCTCTCTGAGGTTCAAGGGCTTTCATAGTATGACCTCACTATATTAGGATGCTAAGTGACCATCCATAGAGGTGGAGACAGAAAGGAAGAAAGGGGTGACAGAAAGGATGTGACAGTCTGCTTGTGTAATCATGGGACGGAGAACACCCTTCTGCCATGTAGAATACGGTGAGCAAGGACTGGCAGAGGGGACAGCTGGGGAGACTGCACACTGCAGCCTTGCAGAACACCGCTGCTCCAAAATAACATAATTCAGAGGCAGCATCTCCTTTGCCTTTCAACATGACTTTCTCTAGGTTTTCCGTTGGGTTGATTTTAAAAACCATGTGAGTCTAAGAATGCTTTTGAAAATCACCCACTCCTCCCTGGAAGGGGATCTAAACAACTTTCTCACAGTGACAGGTCTCCCAGCTCCAGGGTGAGCGGTCTAAAGTCTGAACTGACCCCCTCACCAGCTCTCGGGGGTGGGGGGGGTGGGGGAGGGTGGGGGGTGACGACAAAAAGGGAGCTCACAGCCAAGGCTTCTCTCGCTTTGACACCCACCTTTCTTATTCTAATGACACCTTTCCCTGAAGTAACTTTTTCAGCCCTCCCAGCTCCCATTTAAAGGAGCAAGCGCATGCAGACAGCTTGTGAACAATGATGCTTTTGGATGGTTTAATTGGGAAAGGAAACCTGTAGAGTCTTATCTGCGGGTGAGTGTCTCAAGCATCCAAGATTATCTCCCCATCACACTGTGACCCATCTCCTTCATGCCACCTTTTAATTTTGGTAGCAATTATGGTGTATATGGATAATGCCTATTAGCATATTCATGGTCATCTCTTCATATTTATTGTCCGCACAACTCATTAATCTTCATCTACTTTGTGTGCTTGACAGCTCAATCTATTTTGCAATCTCTGGGAAGCAGACCTAGCCCCCCCCAGTGCCTTTGTTTTCCTGTAAATAAACGGTGTTGGGGACCAGAGGACAATGATATATCCGGTGGTGATTGACAGCAGCCAGGGCTACTAATCAGGATGGAACTTCATTGCCAGCTGAGTCGAGTGCATGATGGGGCCATTGTTGCGGCGGTGCCAGGGCAAGGACACACACAGCCAGTCACCTTCGCAAGATGGGTTGATTGTTCTTCAAGATTAGACCCGAGTCGCCTTATTATCTGTCCCAGACAACAAGGCATCTCACCCAAACAGTTGCATTTACAGGGATGGCCCGAGCACTGGCCAGATTTGAATTGCTAATGTATAATCTGCCTGGCACAGATGTGCAATGAATATCTGGAGGTTGTTTTGCCCGTCAGTTGGGGAGAGTGAATTGATGAGGCGATGAGTATTCAATGACGGGCCTGGACGTTGGCCAACAGCAGGGTTGGCGTGCAGCTCGCGCCCACCGTGATCCGATTCCCTCCTGAAGGGCCTTTGCTGAAATGCAGCGGCAAATTCTATCACACACTCGCGGGAGGCAGTTCTGGTTGGTGGAAAGTTCTCTTTCTCGTGCTGAGCAGTCAGATGTTTAGCCATGGGCCTCACACTTGGGGAAGACAGAGACTCGGCTTCCATTTGTTTTCAGGCGCTGCAACAGAGCGGATGGCTGGGGCTTCCTTGCTTTGCTCCCTGAACAGTGCAGGGCTTCCGGTCTCGGCCATCGATAACCGTGCCGCCTCCCCTAGAGAGGCGCTGTGAGGGTTAAATGAGGTGAGGTGCACACAGAGGACCTCTGCATACTTTGTGCGAGCACATACTGCAATCTTTCAGGATTATTTGGGCTGCGTCGCTTGTTACACTGCACACAAGCCTAGACGGGCCCAGGGCCTCAATCATGACCATGCTAAGGCACCTAGTACAGTTGCTAGGGATCCGAACATTTCTCGTAGTTCTATGGCCAATACGAGCTTCTTCCTGAAGCACGTGTTACACTTACTTTCCCCAGGAATGTGCTGGAAAAAGCTGCCAGAGAAAACGATGACAAGGTGCTTACCAAACGCTGACAGACAAGCACATGCTACCTCTAGGATGTTCTAGATCAGTGGTTCTTAATCTTCCTTGTGCTGCGACCCTTTCATACAGCTCCTCATGCTGTGGGGACCCCCAACCATCACATTATTTTCCTTGCTACTTCATCACTGTCATTTTGCTACTGTGATGAATTGTCATGTAAATATCTGGTAAACAGGGTGCATTTTCATTGTTACACATTGAACCTAATTAAGGCATATCGATTAATCACAAAACGGTATGCAATTATATATTGTGAAATATTTATTTCTAGTGACAAATAAATGAAGTTTTGTCTGGAAGCAGGGTGTCGTGTGGGTGACGGTCTTCATGGGGCGGGTACTCATGGATCTGCATGTGGACGGACCCGCCTGGAGATGGGTAGAAGAGCTGTGTCTCAGTTCTTAAGACTATCGGGAATGTGTGATTTCCGGTGGTCTTAGGTCTCTTCTATGAAAGGGTTCTTTGACCCCCCTCCTCCCAGAGGGGTCGAGACCCACACGTTGAGAACCACTGTTTAGCTCATCAAGCTGTTGATAGGTGCCGGAACGAAACTGAATCAAGGAGCCACAGAGGCTGTCTCTGGGCAACGACAACCCTTGAAGATCTGCTCGGCTGAAGATGGTGAAGTCCCTCCGGGGGATGTGCCGGAGCGTCTGGAGAGTGCTGTAGGAAAGAAATGTAAACCACTGAAACACAGACGTGGTTGAACTGAAAGTAGAAAGAGAATACTTGAAATAAATGATTTGTATCAAAATAACGGGGGTATAGCATGCAGCAAGGTGGATAGAAGCTGAGGGTGGGAAAAGGGAGAGCCAGAGTCTTGACCAGGGACACAAACAGAAAGGCAAACATGAAGCCTGTGTGTCTACGTCAAACCGATGGCCGTCAGATCACTCCAACGCTGAGCAACCCCACACGGGGCTTCTGAGCCTGTGGCTCTCAGAACGTGGTGAGCAGACAACCTCACCTTTCTCCCAGGGAGCGGCTGGTGAGTTTGAACTGCCTACTTTGCAATCGGCAGACCAATGCCTAACCAACTGCGCCGTGATTATAAATAATGATTATTAAAAGGTATAATAAAATCAATCTCAGTACCCTTTGGAATACATGCTAAACACAAACACTCTTAGAACCTACCTAGAAGGAAAAAAAAAAAACCAAACAGACTTAAATCCAAAATCTAGATCAAGGAAAGGCACCACGAGGGGTTCGTCATAGTCCTTCACCGATGCCTTTTCCAGTCTGAGAAAGAGGGCTAGTTTCCATGCTCTTTGGTAGTCATGCTTCCTGTTGTGGGGAAGAAACTTGGGTACGATGAAAGACAATGGCATCGTTGATTAACAAATAGTGATTCGCGAGGGAGACACCTCACGGACCTTGGAAGACCTTGGAAGAATGTCTGAGGTGGGGGAGGCCACTGAGACAAGATGCTTTGTGGACTGTGGCATCTCGGAGACCTGGAGGAGCAGCTTGAAGACTGCGGGGTAAGGCTGTCCCACACTATGGAAAAGTGAAACAGTGACCTACTGGCTTGTGGGGCCCAAGGCTAAGAGACCCCTTGACCGAGAGATGGAGGACTGGAGAGAGATTTGGCTGAGAGGCTGTGAGCTGGAGACTTGACTGGTGGCTGAGAACAATGTTTGTATCCTTACTGTTTACGGATCCTGCCTTCTGATAACTTCTTGACTTCTCTAATAAATCCTCTTAACCATAGGGGTGGAGCGTGTGTGTGTGTGTGTGTGTGTGTTGTGGTCACTGGAATTCTTGACTCCATATGTAACTGAAGCCTAACTCTATCCATGTCCACCCTCCTGTGTACACGTAGGTTTTGACATTAAACTAATTGGTGATCTTTGCACCCCTGGAAGGTCAGAGGTTTGGCAATGCTCTTGTGCACAGGTGAGTAAGCACAAACAGGGGAACAAGTCACCTCAGAGAGAAGCTTTGGTTCTCAGTTTACATGGCTTTGGAAAGGCATATCTTTTCTGACTTGGTTTCCTCAAAAACAATCAACTCTTAGAGACGTGTGCTAAACCAACAAATTCCTGCTTCTTGCAAGCAATGACTGGTGGGGAGAAGCGGACTTGGGAAGTGCTGAGCTGGACTTGAGTGGATCAACCCCCACGGCGGCTGGCACAGGGTCCAGGGGCGGGGGCGGGGTGTCAGCATCACTTCAGGCTCAAATCAAAGGGTGATAGACAGAACCCCTCATCCCCTAACTTTGCTAGCCTTCAGAATGGTGTTTTTTGTTTTTTGTTTTTTTTTTAATTTCCTACAGCGTGGCAGGACACATCAAGAGGAGCAGGCTGAGGAATCCTGTAATGTGTCAGGGGTTCTGGAAGGGGTCAGGCAATCAGGGACTGCATCCACCTCCTTCACTTTGTGACTTTGTGCCTGAGTTAAAGTTGCCTCTTTGATGATCTGGTAGAAAATGGGCACAAGATTTCCTTGATGGTAAAAACCTGAGATCTCGTATGAATCAGTGTGACTGCAGTGCTGCAGAGGGGGCTGAAGGAATGCCAGGAAGCTGGTGGGGGCAAAGGCACCGTATGTGAAGATGGTAGGAGTAGATTTAACACCAGCCCATTCGTCTGCAGAGCTGGGTCACATTGGCCAAGAGACTTAACCACTCACTTAAAGTGGTTAGATTACTGATAGGTTTTGTGTCAACTTGGCTGGGTCAAGATTCTCTTATGATAAGATCTAACAGGGTGGTCAACCCCACAATGGGATCTTCTGTGGACAACCAGCTGTGGGAAGAATGGAGGGGAATACCACCTCTTTAACCTGCCCTAGTCTTGATATCATGGAGAATGGTTTCATTTGGGGTGTGACCTCTTGAGTGTAAACTGACACTACATGGATTCTTTGGCTGGATCTGGATCCTGTATCTGCCTCATCGACTTGGTGCATCCCTGCTGATCCCAGGAGCCTTCAGCATTTGGCTGACCTGCGTTTGTTCAACTCTGTATCTACCAACCTGCAGTCCTCCTGCTTCCTGTTCATCAGCCCCTGCAGCTAAACCAGCCAGATGCTACCAGCTAATATCTGATCCACGGAGTTGCCAGCTTCTATGACCGTGTGAGCCATTTGTTGATCCCTCTTTCTAACCAGCACCTCTGGTCTTCCTTCTCTCAAGCACCCAGCTAAGGAGTTAGTTGTACCTCCCGGGACTCTTGTGGGGGTAGAATGAGTTGGCTGCTAGATATCATATGCTTGGCAGAAAATTGAAAAATATTGTTCACCTTCAATGTTCCATGCTTCTATGAACGCCAATGCCAGCTGTTTCAGGAGCTGTGAACACTTTTTTGGGGTATTTTTTTGGGGGGGCATCATTGCCCTCTGATGGTGGGAGGAGGCCCAGCCTTGCTGCTGGATTTGAACTTCCAACCCTGTGGGCCACAGTCCCGTGCACAACCACTATGCCACTAGGGCTCAGTCCTTGAACACCTTCTGTGGGGAAAGCTCCTTCCTTGGTTCAGAAACTGGAAAGTCACTGCAGAACCTCTTGACAGGCCGAGGTATGCAGTTGTGTACCCCACTGCCATTGAGTTAATGCCGACTCAGTGTCCTTAGTTTCTGAGGCTGTAATTCTTCAAGAAAACTCATCTCGCTCTGACCTTTGCTTGGGGATACATGAATGGCTGTAGACAAGATCTGCTGCACACTTGTTTTTGGTGTGTGTGTGTGTGTGTGTGAGGTTCACTCAAAACAGAGGCTTCTGAGGGCATCTGCTGGGCTAGTTCAAGATAGAGTGGTCAGCTCAGAGGGGTTGGGTGACTCATTTTGGGAATTCCTCTAGTCTGGGGACACAGGTCGATCATGGGAGCTTACTTAGGAAGTTTTAAGAACACGGGAAACTGCACTGCTGAGGAAAAGGCTAATGCAGTCAACCCCAGGAATTGTTTCCTCATCACAAAAGGGAGCAAGAGCTGTCTTCTGAGAACCATGAGAAACCTGACCCCATTTGTCCTTCAGCCCTGGTCGTGCCCTTTCAGACTTTTGTTTCCCCAAAACACAATGTGTCCTCCTTCAAGGATGCTGAACTGCCTCAGCAGTTGCTGGCATTGAAGAGTTAGAGAGGGAAACACTTCCTGAGTGTCTAGGCCTATATGGAGGGTGTTTTATATTTTGGTTACTTTTTAATAACGTCTCTAGGACTTTGTAGCAACACTTCTGGCCTTACCCTTAAAAAGGCAAGTTGAAAACTAGTGCCTGCTTACTTCGTTTTTCAACAGACATTACCTATTCACCAAGTTAGTTGTGGGGGAGAGCTGAGTAAAGTGCTGGGAGCCTGGGCTGCTGGTAGTTACAGGTACATCATGAAGTCTGTGGCTGCTCAGCGTCAGGCAGGGCCGGAGGAGATGGCAGGAGCAGTTTTTCCACTGTGAGAGGTAGGAAGCCTTGAGAGCAGTGGCATCCAAACAGATCCTGAAGGACAAAAGGTCTTGGCATCTGACACTGAGGTCCTGAAACACTAACATCAGCAAAGCTGGCTGTGTGACTCAGGTGACATTAAGATGCCAGCCCAGGGTAAGATGCACGCTACGTGACTGCCAGCCCTCTGTTCACCCCAACCCTGGTGATTTGTGTTTTCCATCTTCAACTTGGCTGTTTTATCTACGTTCTTAAAAATACAAAAGGGCTGAGCCCTGGTGGCCCACTGAGTTGGCGGTTCAAATCCAGCAGCAGCTCTCGGGGAGCAAGGCTGGGCCACCTACTCCCATCAGAGGGCAATGATGTCCCCAAAACAAAACAAAACAAAAAAATACAAAATAGACCAAGAGAGGCCAAAACCTAAAATTTTATTGTCTTCTATGTTAGATTCATTCCTGTTATTATGATGTCTCCACACGCAACATCAATAACAAAATCAACCCACATCATCCTTGCAAAGAAATACAGTGTACTCTTGCTAAAGATCCAGGCAAACATCTGAGTGACACCATCTCCCAAGAGGACAGCAGACATTCAGGTTTCTGGGAATGACAGGAATTCTTTCCGGTATGCTGATGTCAATGTAATCGACTTTGATAAGGAGACACAGACTACCAAAACCAATTAAGGCAGGTGGGATCCGAAATGCGGTGGCAGACTGGTAATAACCCAGAAGAAACAGAGGGAAAGTATGCCGCCACACGTGGGATCGCACATTTGTACCTTAACACTGAGGAGCTAAGGACTGGTTGGAACATCAGAGATTTTCCCCCTCCCCTGAAGGCTGGAAAGTATGGTGTCCAGAAAGGTAACACAAGTGTTTGTGTGTAAAGTTCTAGGCTTCTCTGTTGACTTCTGGGCTCCCAACCGAGCACCTGCTACCCACGCGTGCCGTGTAACAAGCTTCTGAAAGGGAACCCCATGGCACCGGCAGTTAGGTGACATACTTGTAAAGCTGGTCAGCAAATGCTTCTGCCGAGAACTTCTCCTGCACTCTGGCTCTCCCTGCCAGTCCCATCATGGCTCTCAGGGAAGGCTTGTGGATGAACTCTGCCATGGCCTCTGAGAAGGGCACCGGGTCAGGCTCACACAGAAACCCCGTGACGTTGTGCAGGATGGACTCCAGGGGCCCGCCTGAATTGACAGCGATGACGGGGCACTGCATGTACATGGCCTCCAGGGGGACGATGCCAAAGTGCTCGTTGCTTGGTGTGTAAAGCACACACAGGCAGCTCTGCAGGAGCGAGATCTTCTGCGCGTCCGAGAAAGACCGCAGGAAGGTCACGTGCTGGACGAGGTCAGACTGCTGGACCATAGCCTTCAACTCCTGATAGTGCTGCACGTTCTCCAGGACTCGGTCATCATAACCCCCCGCCATGATGAGATGCACCCGGTCCCAGTCTTGGGATGCCAACCGTCCACGCAGCTCGGCTAGGGCTTCCAGCGCCAGGGGCAGGTTCTTCTTCCTCTCATATCTGTTGATGGAGAGGAAGAGGAAGGGTCTCCCTTTGGGGACAAGGTCATCCAGGTTTTCAGGAACAGTCGAGTCAAAACTGGTGACGTTCAGCGAAGGATACAGGACATCGGGGTCTATTTGAGACAAGGTCTTGAACGTGTCTTTAAAGACGTTAGCTGTAAATCGGCTGTTGACCACGACGCAGTCGGCCATGCCTGTGGTGTATTCCTCTACCCAGTCTATTGGTGCCCTATAGAGCCGTTTAAGAAAAGAATCTCTCTTGGTGAGCAGCAGATCTGGGAAGTGACAGTAAAACAGGATCTTCTTCCGCCGTCTGGCCAGCCTGAGCACCGGGATACAAGCAGATACCTAAAAGCAGAAACCACAGCACATAAAGGGACAGCCCAGCCCCACTTTGATCAACCAAGAGCACAGACACTCACCCTGGGAGTAAGTCTGCAAGTGCCTCCGAGATGGTAGCGGGAGCTGCGCTGTGTTACCTCTGACTCCTACTTACCCAGCACAATGGCGGAGGAGAGAAGGCTGGCAGGCATTTGCTGGGTGAGTGCCAAATATACATTGTTGAAATAAAATGTCAGCACCTTCTGGGAAGGCACTTTTGGCAATAGCTTTCGGCATTTAAAAATCAAAGAACTAAAACTCATATTATTATAAATGAGGGGGAGTACAGATTGGGGACCCAAAGCCCATCAGTAGGTGAAGTGACATCTTCTTACAGAGAGGTTGCAGGAAGGAGATGGACCAGTCAAGGTACAGTGTAGTCACAATGAAATACGCAACTTTTCTCCAGTTCTCAAATGCTTCCTCCCACCCACTATCATGATCCCAATTCTACCAGACAAATCCAGCTAGACCAGAGGATGTACACGGGAGTCGGAAACATGGGGAATTTAGGATAGATGATCCCTCAGGGCCAGTGGTGGGAGTGGCAATACTGAGAGGGGGGAGGGATGGTGGAATAGAAAGGGGGAACCAATTTCAAGGATCTACATATAACCTCCACTCTGGGGTACGGACAACAGGGAGGTGAGTGAAGGGATACACTGGACAGTGTACAATATTAAAAAGTAATAACAATTTGTAAGTTATTAATGGTTCATGGGGAAGGGGGTGAGGGAGGGAAGGGAAATATGGGGAGCTGGGTGCCTAAGTGGAGGATGTATTGAGAGTGATGATGGCAACAAGTGTGCAAATTGTGGCCTACATACAATTGATGTATGTATGGATCGTGATGGGAGTTGTATGAGCCCCCAATAAAATGATTAAAAAAACAAACGAACACTCTTTGGCCCAACAACCCCCCCACCTCCCAGGAATGTACTTCTAAGACATGTTTCCAGAACTCCCCAAACAACAGACTGTTCCCCCACCCAAGCACCAATCTAGTCACACACAAACAACTGGCCAAGACACTCGTGTCCTTTAGCAGAAAAACTGCTGAGTTTTATAGGCAAATAAAAGTGAATTTTCTAATCAGTACAAAAAGTGATGGTGGTATAGTGGGCTAGGTGTTCAAATTGACCAGTTGCTCCCTGGAAGAAGATCACACTTCCTACATTTCTGACAATGTACAGCCTTAGACATGCAAAGGGGCCGTGCTGGTAGGGTTGCTGAGTCAGAATCAACTCAGCTGCAAAGAATGAAGTCAGTCTCCACTATTGCTATTAATGCCTAGAACAGAAATTGTGGGTGGAAACAATCCAAGTTGTCCAATGGTGCTATTAGGTGCTGTTAGTCGGCCTCCAAAAAAGGTGATGCTGTACACAGACGGACTGGGTCATAGCGATCTACAGGGTTTATCATGGGCCGGTTTGGGGGCAGGAGGCTGTCAGGCCTTTCTCCCAGTAGTAAAATGTGTTAAACAATCAATGTGTTCAAATGTCCATTAGGTATGTATAAACACACACATAGGCTGGCCTAGTCAGGGACATTTCTGTAAGGATCAAGGAGTGCAACAGGATTCCCTTTTATGCGACTTGGATCTTTAATTGTGGATAGTACTTTAAAAAACAGACTCGGGGTATAGCCTAAGAAAGAAGTCTAGAATAAATAGAGGCTAGGTCCAAACTCAAAAAACTCCCTGCCACCTAGTTCATGCTGACTCAGCGACCTCCGTCCCTGTGGGTTTCCGAGACTGTCATGCTTTCTCAGAGTATAAAGCCGTGTCTTCGGAGGGGCTGTTGGTGGTTTCGAAGTGCTGACATTGTTCACACACCAACCACTACGTCGCCAGGGCTCCAGGTGTGCTTTACTGACCAAGGTAAAGAACTTGGACTTTTCTCCAGAGTGCGGTGGGGAGTCACGCTTAAAGTTTTAGTACAAGCATGAGATGTTTTGCTTGGTGTTTCTAACATGGCGCTGCCATGAAGTGGGGTGACCAGGCTTCGTGGGCTGGTGAAATGCCTACGGCTTGAATGCCGGGTCCTGAGAAAAGAGGGGAAAGGGGAAGGAGATATGAGCTCCTTCAGAGTAAAAGCTGGAGAGAAGGGTTGTACAGCGAGTGTTCCTTGAGGCTCCTGTTTAGCACCAGCTAAAACGCAATTTTCTGGGATCCATCCGTGGGCTCCAGCAAGAAAAATCCCGAGAGCGGGTGCCTGCCATGTGCTATGAATTAACTAAAGGTTTTCAACCGTATTCCCACCCACTGCTGACTTCCTTCTCCCGATCAGTTCGGGTCTTTCCGAATCACACGCGGGAAGGAGTATTAAAAGGGTCAAGCGGCGCAACTCCTTAAAAAGAAAACGAAGGGCAGCGAGGGCAGGGGCGTGGTGGCGCTGGCAGAGCGCATCTGCCAGGTCGAGGGCGGCTCCGTGGATGCCTCACCTGGTCGCACACCACCACGTCGAACTGCACGCCGCTGAGCAGCACCACGTAGAGCGCCAGGTAGACCATGCGCACGTAGGCGCACAGCGCAGCGCCGCGGCCGCCCCAGCCCAGGCTGCGCGGCAGCCAGTCCCCCGCGCAATGCACCGGGAGCTCGCGACTCTCGGCGAAGCAATGGCCCGGGTCGTAGTGCGCAGTCCAGATCTGCACGTCGCACCCGCGCGCGCGCAGGGCCAGCGCCGCGTCCAGCACCAGCCGCTCGGCGCCACCCACGCCTAAGTCCGGGTGCAGGAAAAGCACAGATGGGCTGCGGCCCGGCCCCCAATCGTGCTCCGGCTCCGCTGCCATGGCCTGGGAGCTGCCCGGCGTCTCGTCGACAGGAGAACTTCCGGAAACGCGCCGCCACCCCGGCCCGCAGCGGCCACCGGGAGGCCGATCCCGCCCCGCCGTGCGTAAATCAGTTTGGCCACCTCAGCCTAACTCTGTGGGTGTCTAGTAACTGCCGGACACAATTTCTTGCCCGACATTGGATGTAGCCTCTTTGTGATAGGGATTGGACACTTTAAAGGGGTCTTTATACAAACCAAGAAAGTCTGTGCTTTCCATATAACAGCTGACCAAGACGCCTGGAGAGAAATTTTATACAGGCAAACGGCGTGGACAGCCCAGGCGTCCCTGGCGTCAACGAGGACCCTGCCAGCAGGTCTGGGGGCGGGGCCTGAGCCAGTCTCGCCAGCCGCCGGTCTTCTGAAGGCTACTCGGCTTCCGGCGGCCCGCTTCAGTCCACTGCCAGCTTCCAGTGTCCAGCATGGTATGGTGGTCTCAGCCCCTCCGACTTGACTCCGCTCTCCCGGGCTCCGTGGCTTGTTTTCTGTTCGTGTCTCTTTCGCTTTGCCGCGTCTCCCGTGGCGGGCGCGGGTCTCGGGCGTCAGGGCTCGGGGCTCGCGGTGCTGACCGGTGCGCCTTCTTGTCTTCCACTGCAGCCTGGTCCGACCCCCAGTGGCACCAACGTGGGCTCCTCTGGACGCTCCCCCAGCAAAGCAGTGGCCGCCCGGGCGGCGGGATCCACCGTCCGGCAGAGGTGAGGATCCCCGAGACCCCCAGGGCTGTGGGTTCGGCGCGCCAGACCGAAGGGAGAGCTCGGGATTTCTGACTTCACCAAGGAGCCTTGAGCGACGTGGCGGGAGCGGGAACTGCCACCTCTTGGGTGCACTCAGTTCCGGGCTCTACCCTTAGGAGAACGTTGACAGACTGGCATACTGCTGGGAAGAAGGGGTGGCTTCAAGCTCGTGGCGCTGAAGCTGAGCTGCGTGCACACACATTCCGGGCAGGGGTCCCAGACGCACGTCACATTTACTGACACAAAACGTAGGCTTGTGTGGGCACCGCGTTGTACCTCTAATTCCAGGTGACATTGTTATTCGATCACCCACCCCAAGATAGAAACGGCAGCCAGTTTCTCTTGTTCTCTCTGGCCACTCATGTACCAGACTTTAAAATCCACACGAAAGCGTTCTTCTCATAGGTTTTTTCCTTTCCTGTTTCCCCTACCACCTGTTCACCCCCAGCCTTTTTCAGCCCGACTTTCAGCATTGGGTACTTCTCCTCCCCTGTCAATCTGCCCCCCTCAGCAGCTGTCACTCTCGGGCCTAAAACCCTCTGCTAGTTCCTTGTTGCTGGTTTTTGAAAATGGAATGAGGCTTTGGATGGCCTAGGCCTCATGGGTCCGGTAGCTGTAGAGGTTGGGGATCACCACGATACGAGGAACTCTGTTAAAGGATCACGGCATTAAAGAGGTTGAGAACCAGGGCTCTAGGACTAGGTAGAACTTCCCTGGTGAGTTTCCTGAGATGGTAGCAAGCCCCATCTGTTTGCCCATCTTGGCCACCACATGTAAATCTGTAACGGATTCTTTGAAGTTAGAAGAGACATATTTCAGTTCAGAGCAGAGACTTGGGGATGTAGTTGTCTGAAGGGGTGACCTTGCCTGGAACAGTGGAGAGTTTGCTATCACAGGGAGTCACAGAAACGTGGGTGGGCAGACCTGCTGGGGCTTAGCTTATACGAGCTCCAAAGAACTGAAGGTCAGTGAGCCCGATACAGGGTCCAGACCCAGCCAAAAGGAAGCAACCTGCTCTGTCGTGTCCATGTGTATTGGAAGCAGGCCACTCCCTTGAGGAAACTTCCAGTGGCTTGCCTCAGGTTGTGATGAGAGTGAGTGGGTTGTGTCATAGCCCAGTCTCCTTACAACTGATTGGCTGCATGTAGCAGATCCTGGTAGGAGGGGTTCCTTTGCATAGGTCACCTCAAGGGGGGGTTACTAGGTTTTAAACTGCCAAGCCAGAGACTCTTGACCTAGCCAAATTGACCAAAAACCTAGCTATCACAGTTCATAGCATATTTAGGAAGAATTCCAAGATTATCTTGTAATGGCAAAAGTTTAAAGGTGAAAAAAATGTCCAAAACTTGCAAAAATGATTTAACTGATGCCTTAGTAAAATAAGCAGCCAGGGCAGATGCAGCTTCCAAAATGTGCTATGGGGTTGATGCCGTCTTTTAGGATTTGGTGTGGCTAAGGCTGGTGTGGCTGTACAACCAGATCATGGTTCTACATAGGGCAAGAGCCACCTGTGCCCCCTTATAGGCATTTTGGCACCGTGTTATTTCATGAGTGTCATGTAGCAAGTACTGTTTGAGAATCTGCCCTTTGTGAACCTGACAGTTGAGGCACATGGCCAATGCCATTTCCATTTTGTTGCCTGCAGATTGACATTGTTTCTTTGTTCAATTAGGTAGGAGAAGATGTACCTTGGAGAGAAAATGGAATGGAGTTTAAGGTCAGACCTGGTTGAAGTCTAGCCCTGCTGATTACAGTGTCAAAGGAGGCTGCTATGAAAATGGACAGGAACACAAATGCATTGTAAACTTTGAAGGGTGACTAGCCTTGAAGCAGGACTTGGGGGTCTGGAGCATTGATGTGGTTCGAAGATAAGTTACTGTGGAGCCACTACATGCCAAGCCCTGTTCCCACTCTGAGGACAGTTTTGTGACTGAGACGGGCAAGGGTGTGCTCATGGGCCTGATAAGAGGTTTCAGAAAGTTCATAGAAAAATTTCATTCCTTTTCTTTTAATGGGTCATGTATGGGATAATTCCCATAAATACTTACAGCCTCAGAAACCCACAGGGGGTTTTCTCGGAGTTACCATCGACCTGATGGCCCTGAGTTTGGTTTTATGTTTTGGTGTGGGGACTGTGAAAAAGACAAAGAAATAAATTAATTTTAGGACTATTGGGAACAGTAATGTTTGGTAGGGGTAAGGAAAGTGAATTGGGGGGTTTGGTGGGACCTCTATTGAGCTGCTAATGGCAGGGACAGCAGTTCAAATCCAGGAGTTCCCCCATAAGAGAGAGAAGGATGAGACTTTTGCTTCCTTAAAAATGTGTAGCCTAGGGGCTGAGCCCCGGTGGCATAAGTGGTTGAGTACAGGACTGCGGCCCGCGGGCTTGGCGGTTCAAATCCAGCGGCTGCTCTCAGGAACAGCGCTGGGTAGCTCCCACGACCACCAGAGGCAGTGATGCACAAACATTAAAAAAAAAAAAAAGTGTAGCCTAGGAAACCCAAAGAGGCAGTTTTACTCTGTCCTTCAGGGTCTTGGTGAGTTGGGGTCCACTCAGAACAGTGGGTCGGGTGGGGCAGAGTGACCATGGGCCATGTTTTGATAGAGCACTTAGAGTAGCTGGCAGTTGAGAGGCCTGTAAAAAGCATGAGAGCAAATCCTGAAGTGCTCTGTGGTGGCCTGGGCTTTTCCATAGTTACTTGCAGGCTGGGACAGGGGTGGGCTTGGCTTCAGGGGGCAAGAGCTAGTAAGCCATTGTTTTCGAATAAAGTAGGTAAAGGGTTAATTGTGAAATTCATCATTATGGTATAGGAAGAGGGTGGCAATTACCCAGTGACCAGGAAGAAAGGATAGAATACACCCCAAACAGGAATTTAAAAGATTAATGTGGTCTCTTTAAGCCTCCCCCCAGCTTTCTGGTGGAGGGTGATGGGAGATATTTTGAGAACATGTTGGTATTTTTGGGTGCCCTGGTTTTCAAATCTTCTGACATAACCCATGTGCCTGCAAGGAGGAAAAGCCTTAAAAGAGGCCATCCTCTGACTCATTTATGACTTCTGTTATTTGGGGAGACTTGGACCTGGAGTTGGGAGGCTGCTGTGGGAGAGGGTACTAGTAGTCCTGGATCAGCTGATGACTTACCTTGTCCACAGTGCATAACCGTGGCTCAAATTGTTTTTTATGGAAAGGGAGAACTTCTCAGCCATCTACCTTCCAGATTAAGTGGTGTGTGTGTGTGTGTGTGTGTGTGTGCGCGTGCACATGCATGCTGTCGAGCGCCCTGGTGGCATAGTGGGGTTATCTTGTGACCTGTGACCTGCAGCATCAGCAGTTCGAAACCACCAACCACTACGTGGAAAAAAGATGAGACTTTCTAGTCATGGAAAGAGTTATAGTCTCAGAAATTCACAGCATCAGAATCTACTTGATTCTGAGTTTGACTTGGCATTGTGTGTGTATTCTAAGTGCACTAGTTGCTGTATAAGTCTTGTACAGCTGTATTTATGATTTATCACAAAAATCATACAAAGGAAGTTAAAAGTTCCTGGGCAGACTGATGAAGGCTGATCGCCATGTAGTCTCTAATCAGTTGCTCTGAATTAGTGCCTTGTAGTAAACCAGACCCTGATCATTGTTCAGCACTGGCGGTGGGAAACTCCTTCCAATGGTGTAGCACAAGCACAGCGTTTCCGGCGGGAACTTTGGCTTTGCACCACCACCCCACGTGCAGTAGTGCTTGTGTTTAAATGTGGGCTTCTGGTTGTGTCCTCAGAAACTTACCAAGTGGGCAGCTTCACACAAGAGGAATCTTTCATACTGCTGAGGCTCAGAGTCTGAATCCACACTGTTGGCTGAGTCCTGTTTACTCCTAGACTCTCAGTGTATTTCTTGGCTTATGAAGACATCTTCACATGGCTTTCCTCTTTTTTTTTCTCTCCTCTCTTCTCCCTTCCTCTCACTGCTCCTTTTACAAAGGCTTCAAAGGCAAGATTAGGACCTGTTCTAATCTAGTATGACCTTGTGTAAGTCTGGGTAGATAGAGAAACAAATCCAGAGAGACTCGTGTGTGCTAGAAAGCTTTGTGTAAAGAGTTAGTATATATTGAAAAAACATCCCAGCCCAGATCAAGTTCGTATGTCTGATATTAGCCCCTTATTAGCCCAATACCTATAAATACCTTATTAGTCCAATATCTGTAAATTCCTCTTCAGACTCACAACACTTGCAATGATGCCAAATGCAGGAAGATCACAGGCCAGGGAGTAGAAAGCCTTGTGAATCCAGTGGCAGAAGAAGCATCTCAGCACTGGCAGGGGTCTGCCATGTGGTTCTTCCAGCTCCAGGGCTCTAACATAGCTCCTTGTGTCCTGTAAACAACACGTCTAGGAGAGAGTGAGCGTTCTGCTTCCAGGGAGCTGTTTATCTCCTTTGCTCCTCTCAATGAAGTCATCAAGTTACAACCTGATTGACAGGCTAAACTACCCCTTCATTCTTCCTAGTCTCAAGTTGGCACCAGATTACGCAACTACCACAGACCTCATGTTCACGGAGGCCTTTTCAGACACTATTTTCAAAGCAGGTCACGCTCATGGGTCCCAGAGGTTAGGGCTTAGGCATATCTTTTGTGGGGGCATGTAATTCAGCCCATAACGTCAAGTGAGGTGGGATCATGATCAAAGTCGGGCAGACAGTGAAATGAGTTGGCAGGAGTGTGGTTGCCACTTCTGTTTTCCCTTTTCTCCAAAGCCCAAGACCCAGCAACCCCCAGGCATTGGAACAGTGTTTTCGGGAGAGGATAGGTGAGGGAGGAGCCCTGGAGGTGAAGTCGGTTATGTGCTGGACTGTTCACCTCAAAGTCCTCAGGCCAAACTCCCCAGCTGCTCCCAGGGAGAGAGATGAGGCTCTCGTCCGTAATGATTTATAGCCTTGGAAACCCTCCCAGGGTCGAATTGAGTCAGAAGGACCTTGGTGGCCATGGGTCCTTTACTCCAGGTTTCCCCTCCCCCCTTCCTTGGGGTCTCTGAGCTGCTGAATGGACTGAAGAGGGTGCCCACTCCCCCGCTGTCTCCCTCAAGCTCTGGCAGGGGGCTTCATGGGACCTGCTCACCTGTCAGAGCTGCTCTCCAGGGACTGAGGGTGTCTCCCGTTGGGGAGGGAGGGGAAAGGGTCTTCTGGCAGTGACCGGGTGTTGCATCCATGTTGCTGGACAACTCATGCTTCACCCAGCGCATGCTGCAAGCCTTGCCCCCATGTGTCCCTGTCTGCGGCGCCCTGTGGGCAGGGCATCAACATCGTGAGAACATTATATTATTACATGGTATCTTTGCCTCATTGCAGGCTCTTTCTCTGGACACATTGAAAGCTCGCTGTAAGCACAGCCGTATGGGAGATTAAGTTACTGCATTCAAAGCATTTTTAAACAGGCTTTATTGCCTTCTAAGTGATACTTGGGATGAGACCCCAAAAGGCCTTGTCCCCGACACTGGGAGGTGACTAGGCCTGGAGTCAGAGTGGGCTCGAGATTTGGCCCCCCCCATTTCTGAGCCTGATTTTCCTCACTTAGAAGATGGACGCGAGGCCTGCTCCCCAGGCTTCTTGTAAGCAGTGGCGTGTGACAGGGCCTCCGCACTGAGTGGCTCTCTTACCTAGCCCAGAGATAGGGGGAGGGCCTGCCCAGAGGAGGGTTCCTTGAAACAAACCACGTTCGTTTTTGAGCTGTAATTTCCGCACATGCTACCAGTGCTGTTGTAAAGCTCTCCAAGAAAAGGCCGTCTGTGACACTTTGTGCTCGTGCAGGAAAAATGCCAGCTGCGGGACCCGGAGCGCAGGCCGCACGACCTCCGCGGGCACCGGGGGGATGTGGCGCTTCTACACGGAAGACTCACCGGGGCTCAAAGTGTAAGTCTCTGCACCAGACCCTGTGCTGCTTGCTGCTCATCAGCGCGTGGGCCCCGTGTGCCCTGGCACGGCCCCCTCCACCAGGGGACCTGCTTTGATGCACTCTGCACACGCAGGGCCTCCTTGTGCCAGGTGGGCTGGGGCCAGGCTGCCCATTTATCACTTTAGACAGGGTAGGCCCGGGAATGACCTCCCTTTCTGCACAGAGGAGAGAAGGGGAGCTCTGTCCTAACAAGTGAGGGGCGCAGCGAGCGCAGGAGGGAGACGGGCCGTCTGAGCGGGGCTCGTGCTTCCTTCGATTTGCTTGGTCACCGTTTGAATAGGAATTGGGATGATTTTTCGCAGCTTTGAATAGGATTACAGCCTGCTCAAGGTTTCCCCATTAGACTGAGGTACCAAAAGTTCTTGGGAAAGACCGCTCTCCAGGTTCTTAGAACTCACTGGGTGATGAGCAGTGGGCAGTGCATGCCATGGACCCCAAGCTCCGCTTACCTCACCCACTGCACATGCTGGAGCTACTGCTCTTTCTTGACAAGCCTTGTGGGCAAAGGAGGGGTGATAGTAATGACTGGTTTATGCCCAGGGATTTGCACGGAGCTTTTGGTAGGTGATTTGGTCTGCCTGGTGGTCTTGTAAAATAGATGGGTGACACTTTGGGATGAGGGACTCAGGTGACATAGTCAAAGACAAAACAGAGCCAAGAGGTGGAACCATTTAATAAACCCCAGCCTCTCCCCATACTTCCCTTGTGATAGGAAAAGTTGCCACCCACAAAAACAAATGAGACGCCTCTGGATCATTAAACAGATCGATGCAGTTCGGGCTTATAAGGGCACCCCTCACATTCTTGAAGTTTGGTTTGATTTTTTTCTTTTTCCTTTTAGTTATACTGGATATTTGTATAGGACAGTGAGACTATTTTGGAAGTGATGGTCAGCCTTCCGACTGAGAACCTTTGGGTGTTTGTTAGAGGCCAGAGGTCACCTCTTTGAAAAGAATGTTGAAGGTCCCCTGAATACTTGCTGCTGCTATGCAGCCAGGCTGCTTACCGCACCAGATGAGCCCTCTGGAGATGGGGAGAAGTCCTGGGGCCCTAGTGGTTACGAGCTGGGCTGCGATTTGAAAGGTCAGCAGTTTGAAACAACCCACTGCTCCTTGGAAGAAAGACAGGGCTTTCTGTCACCATAAAGAGTGACAGGCAACATTCTACCATGTCGTACAGGTGGCATGAGTCAGTATTGACCTGATGGCAGTGAGGACGGGGCTTAACAGTATCATGGAGGTGAAAGGACATTCCTGCCCCCCACGTCCACATTATCGAACAGCTTAAGTGTATTTTTGGCCCTTGCTAAGAATATAGAACATTGTTTTCCCCTCTCAGGTAATAGTAGTAATATTGAAATGCATGTTTACTGTAAGCTAGCATTGTCTAACAGGGCCAAGCTCACCCTTCCTACATGACATCTGGTTTCTAGCACCTGTGCATTCTGACCAAAGCTGCACTCTGAGTTAGGCTGCTCAGTGACTGATGTCGCCAGTACTGCTTACGGGGAGCAAGTAAGGGCTTGGGAGCAAGTGCAGCCTGTCCGTTTGTTACCCCCTCGATTCATGTAGCATCATCTGCAGGGAGGGGAACAAGAGAGTAGTGTGCCCAGGGCATCGGTGACTGCCCACCGGGGCGCTCTCACTCCTGCTCCACCTCCGGTGGTTCTCGGATTGCCTCGGTGATTATCAAGTGATTGTTCTTCTCCGTGGTCTGTCCCTTTGCCTGCTCCCCACTTGTGTTTGGGTGATGAGGTGGCACTTTCTGAAAGAGATGAGCCTGTAACATTTCACATGAATTATTCACAGGCCACGTAAGACCATTGGGCTTTTCCTTTAAAAAGAACCCCTATACTTGCTTTAAAATTCTCAAAGTATTAGACTTAGGGATGGACTGATGAGTAAAATAAATTTCCTGCTCCTACAATGCATAACTATCAATCAGACTTAATCGCATAAACTGCCCCTCAATGCAGTCAAATGAGTGAGAATGAGGTCAAAATCAGAAAACTTGAGTCAGGTCTTTCCTTTTGGGCTCTCTGTTGGAAGTAAATATCTCTCTAAACCTTGGTTTTCCTTATTTATAAAAAGAAATTAATAGTGCTGAGCCCCGGTGGCGTAGTGGTTGTGCGCGGGACTGCGGCCCACTGGGACGGAGGTTCAATTCCAGCAGTGGGGCTGGGCTTCCTACTCCCACCACCGGAGCAGTGATGCCAAAAAAAAAAAAAAAAAAGAGAGAGGGGAAAGGATATAAAAAAAAAAAAAGAAATTAATATCCCTTTCCCAGAGATATGAGCTAGAGATTGATATATTTTGATCACATATCTGAAATGCTTTAAATTAGAACAATGAACTCATCTTTGTATACCTAGTAAACTTTAGTTTGGCAACAAAGGTGTTCGTCTTTAGATGAATTTTAATTTGAAAAATTGGTTTGGTCAATGGGTCATTTGGAGTTTGGGCAGATTTCCGTCTTCATACTTTTTTATTGTGGGAAACAGGGAATATGTGAAAATAGAGGGACTGGTGTACCGAGCCTTCATGCCCTCACCACGTGGCTTCAGCCGTAGCAGCTGGTTGCCTGGGTCCCACCCGCCACACCGCACCATTCTGAAGCAAATCCGAGGCATCACATGTTCTAGCTGACTGCATTTCAGTGGGCTTTGCTAAAAGATAGAACTCCTCCTTCTTAAATACAGTCCCCAGGCCACCACAGCACCCTCAAACACCGCTTCAGTTTGGGGAGTAGTTGATAAAGATGCAGATTATGTCCCTGGATGAACCTTAAGTGGTCCCCAGAGTGTGGGCTCCCCCCCCCCCCACTCCCATGTCTTAGGCACTCAGTATTGAAAATGATATATTATTATTAAAAGTAAGTATGTCTTCTCTGCTTTTTTCTAGTGGCCCTGTGCCTGTACTGGTGATGAGTCTGCTGTTCATCGCTTCTGTGTTCATGTTGCACATTTGGGGCAAGTACACGCGTTCATAGACTCGGCCACATCCATCTGCCTCTCATCCGAAGGAGGAGGGAACAGCCCGGCAGATCTTGGACCAAAAGCAGAGTGGTTTTTCTGTTGTTCACCAGAAAGACATTTTCTGTAAGCTTACTGTTTTATAGGGAAGTTCTTGAGAATTGACTTTTGAGGAATTAAAATTTTTTTTTCTTTAGCTAATAAAACTTTTTAATTATTTTATACCAAGTCTGATTGCTGATACCTGACTGTGAGTATTTTTCGTCTCTCTGCCTTTAGCATTTCAAGAACTTTAGACAGAAGGTTTGTCCTGTAGAGACTCTTATTTCCTGTGTTGGATTGATAGTTCTTTGTAGGACCATGGACTCGTTCAAAACCAGGATGCTGTAATTCGCCTCGGCTTGTTTTCGTCTAGGTGTTTCTGCCCTGGTGATTGTCACTTGGGATGTTCTGTGACTTTTTCAGGAAGTGTGCCTGTAACTCCAGCAGGCAGATCTGTACTTAAAGGCATCTGGTACTAGGGGAATGGTCAAAGAAATCAGAAGCCATGAATCTTGGATGCATTGGGTTTTTTTTTGTTGTTCTTTATCTAAAATCATAGATTATATTTTAGTTTCTTTTCTTCCCAGTTCTTAATCCTGTGAATGTAACCAGGGTCTGTCACCCATTTATTCCCGCCAGACCCACATCTTGAAAGCATTCATTTGGGAGATTATATTTTGAATAAAATTGTTTCCATGTTGAAAATTAGAGACTTGTCCCGTCAGCGTGAGGTCACAGCAAGTCTGGCCACTTCTGAGTGGACACCCAAGCTGGCCCCTGCTGTCAGAGCTCAAAGACAATGAGGAAAAGGAGTCCTCTTGTCAGTGAGATTTGGGCCACTGAAGCCATGTGGGAAAGACATATTAGGGAAGCGGCCTAATACCTAAGACAGGGGCAGCGTTGTGGAGGTAGAAAGACTAGTACCCGAGCCCATTGGCCCATTGTGGGAGAAGAGCGGATGGGGTCTGATCTGCTGCTGGAGAGGCTCAGTACCACTTTGCTCCTGCCTTCCCCTCTCTGCAAGTCGATATGCCTGCTCTCTCCAGGTGCCAGTGCCCCCCAGGAAGAATCGAGAAAGATGGGGAAACCATGCCAATGTCACCATCAAGTTGAAATGGATGAAAATACCTAGACCGCTCGCTGCTTTCATCAGAAACACTGCCTAGTGTGGAGCTCTAAATGCACGGAAGCAGCACTACCCTCAGCCTGGAGGATGAGGCGGCCGGTTGCACCCTCTCTCTGCGGCCTTTTGAGGGCATGATTGGGCCTTCCAGGGTGACCACACTTACCTTCTCCCACTCTCCAGGTGTGGAAGTATTCCTGATACATGCGGTCAGTTCTGGGGCCAGCAGTTCTTAAATTCTGTGGCCACACGTGAGGCGTGCGCCGTTCAGTGAGATGTTTGGTGCGGCTCGTCTAGCTGTCACACAGGAGCATTGCTAGCTGCAAGGTCACCAGCCACTCTGCCGGGGAGAGAGGGGACTGTCTACTCTTCGTCCAGGTTCGCCGTCTCAGAAACCTACAGGGGCGGGTTAGAATGGACTTGATGGTAGTGAGCTAGTCTTGGTCATTTCTGCCACGTGACTAGGTAGGCCTGTGCAAGTGAGAGGTGCTTGTAGCCCAGCCGGGAGATTAGACAGCTTGTAAGTAATAGAGATCATTTGCGTGGCACCTTTGGGGGCTGACTGGGTAAGGAAGGTATATGGAGCTCTAACATGGGGTTTGCCAGTTCTGCCCACCTATGAGGCAGGAAAGGCATTCGCTGCCATCGAGAAAGAAGAGCCAGGAGTGGAGCATACACTTTTGGCCCAAGATCACCGCACTGAACCTCTCCAGGACACACAGATTGCAAGTAGCGTTGGCAGAGACATGGTGGCCGCAGAGACGGCAGAAGCAAGAAGCAGCACATGACAGGTGGGTTTCCCAGCCCCTGGGAGGAGAAGCTGAATGCCTGTGGGCAGGAGGTGTGCCGATGGAGTAGGATGTCCCTGAAGACTTGGTGGGGAGAGGTGCGGGGACCCATGGAGCTAGAGCTCAGGCCCTCGGAGCTGAGGCTTACTGCTGGAATGGGGTAGTGCTTGCTTGAAGGAGGATAGGGGCTGGCCTGTGGGACTGAGGGTCTGAGAGCCAGAGTGGCATGCCTGTGTGGCTGAGAAGAGGCTGTCCTGATTGAACATCTGTATTATGAGTGCTCGTGGGCTTCCCTAATACATAAACCTCACAATCATGAACGTTGGTTCTGAGTTCAGTGTGGCCATTGTAGTGACTTAGCAAATGTAGTCAAGAAATAGAGTGCCTGGCAGGGATAGTTGCTGTCAGAATTGGTTTTTAAAAGAAAGTTGGAAGATTGAGGCATGGCTAACCTCTGCCTCATAGGCATCAGTGTTGCATGGCTGCTTGAAATAATGACTCCCTTGTGGAGTTTGAGGAGGTCAGATGCCATCCCCATGCCATTTTAAAATGAGTCAAGAATAGACTAAAGTCTAGATCATTTAAATACAGTTGCTCTGGCAATCTCAAGTTAAAGGCTTTGAAATGAGATAAAGACACATGTGAATGAACTAATAGTAAATGGTCTAGATGGTCCCTTTTGGTAAAGTTCTAGAAGTTGGTACCTTTGATAACAAATGAAAACATAAGGGGAAGAACTTGAATTAGACATAAAAGGGTGAAATCGGTGCCACAAATATGCTTGTTCCTCCTGGTGATTTTGGTGAAAGGCAATGTGACTAAATCATGAAGTTCATACCCACAGTGCATGTGGCAGTCACCAAATCTGGTGCCAATTTGAGGATTAAGGGTGTGGCACTGGAGTCTAGCCTGTCAATCTGGAGATAGCCAATGAGACCTCTGTGTGGGCGTGGCCATCTCCTGAGCATTCTGGGAAATGTAGTTCCTTCTTGGAGGCAGAGGCACTATTTCAGTTCACTTCCTTGAAAACTTTCTACTAACAGTCGTTTGGAGACTCTACTGACAAGGCTTACTTCCTGCCAGACATCCTGAGGAGCAGCCACATGGATCTACCTTAGTGCCCTGAGCAAGACAAGCCACATGGAACTGGAGGAGCCACTGGGAGACCCCTGCCAGCGCTGAGATCACAACGCCGCCACTGGATCCAAAGGCATTCTACCCATCTGGCTTGAGTTCATCTCGCATTTGGCATCATTGCATGTCTTTCATGAGACAAAAAGGCTTTATAGACTGGTATCAGACATATGGACTAATATCGACCTTATGATCTTGGACTGGACTGGGCTGGGTTTTTTTTGGGGGGGTGTGGGTGTTAATGTACAGTTGCTTTTATATATAAAACTCTTTCTTATACACATAAGAGTTTCTATGGATTTCTTTCTTTCTTTTCTTTTTTTTTTGGCATCACTGCTCTCCGGTGGCGGGAGTAGGAAGCCCAGCCCCACTGCTGGAATTGAACCTCCATCCCAGTGGGCCTCAGTCCCACGCACAACCACTACGACACCGGGGCTCAGCCCATGGATTTGTTTCTTTAGTCTACCCAGACTAACACAGTGTATCGCCAGTTTTCCTCAGTAGATTATCAAACCAGACCCACTGTGCTCACATTTGTTCTGATTCTCAGTGACTCTAGAGTTTCCAGGGGCGTCATCTTTATGGAAGGAGAGGGAGAGGGCCACTCTAACTCTCATGGAGCAGCTAGTAGGTTTGAACAACTAACCTTTGGGTTTGTAGCAAAATTTTTAACCACGGTGCCAGCAGGGCTAGTGTATTACTGGGAATTCAAAAGAGTAGCTGCTGGTTTTAAAACAAAACTATAAGAAACTCCTCCAACTTTCTGATTCTCAAACTTCAGTGTGCTTCACAGTCACCTGGAGAGAATGTGTGACAGTCTGACGTCACATTTTGACAGCACCAGACCCCTAAGGCAGGAGCCACAAGGTCACACAGTCTTCAGGTTATCCCAGACTCATTGTCCTTGTGGCTGTTGGTTTATGTCATTGGGTTGTATTAGGCTCATAGCCACCTCCTGTACAACAGAACAAAACATTGCCTCGTCCTGCACTATCCTTACCATTGATGCCGTTTTAGCCCATTGTTGTAGCTGGTGTATCAGTCCACATCGAGAACTCTTTTAGGCCAACCCAACCCTGTGCTTTATCAAGAATGATGTCCTTCTCCACAGAAACATCCCTCTTGCTGACATGAGGCAAAGTCTTGCCAACTTTGTTGGTAAGGAGTTTTCTGGTGGTACTTCAAGACCCATTCTTGCTTGCCTGTCCTGGCCATCTGCGGGATAGTCAATCCTTATCCCAGCACCAGAATTCAAAGACCTTGATTCTGCCTTCTGTAGTCATTGTTCAGCTTTCACATGCATATGAAGTGATTGCAAATACCATGGTTTGGTGCAGGCATACCTTAGTTCTCAAAGTGACATCTTGCTTTTGAACACTTTAAAGCAGTGGTTCTCAGCCTTCCTAATGCCACGACCCTTTACTACAGTTCCTCATGTTGTGGTGACCCCCAACCATAAAATTATTTTCATTGCTACTTCATCACTGTCACTTTGCGGCTGTTATGAATCATAATGTAAATATCTGATATGCAATGGTGTATTTTCATTGTTACATGTAATTACATATTGTGAAATATTTATTTCTAATTACAAATATATGAAATTTTATCCCGAAGCATGGTGCAGCATGGGTAACAGTCTTAATATAACAACAGTAAACTACAATTGCTACATTTTGCAACAGTATGTATAAAAAGCCAAGGTCAGTGCGAAGGTTGAGGTAACTTCTTTCTCACCAGATCAGAAATTCTTGGGGTAGTCTTTGTAGCACAAAGATCATCTTTGTGAAAGATCATCTTTCACAACACGTCTACTTCTGTGTTTAGACTTGATACCCAACAAATGGGAACACCCTGTTTCACAAAGATGTGTTGTTGGAAATGGAAGAAGCTGCAACACAATCGCAGACAGGATATGACCGCAAACACTTGATCCAGGATTTTGCAACTGGCGTCAGAGAGTTACCAGTTCTTGTTGCATCACTGTTCATAAGTTTAATGAACTCTTGTATTGTCTCATGACTGGGCTTTTGGCAAGTGCAAACGGGGTGTCAGGCAGATCTGGAAAATAGGACATTTCGTCTGCTAGCATGTGCAAATGCACTTCCACAGAAGTTGTCACCGTTATTCTTTTGTCTGGTTCAAGGTCACGGTCCTCCAAGAAAGCGGACACAGTAGGAAACATGTAAATTTTATTTTCATCCAATTTTTGTGTGTGTGTGTGTGAAAGCTGGTTTCATTTGGAACGATTGGATCTTTACAGACAAATGGAGACATTCTGCATTTGGCTCCTGCAGCGATGAATTGAACTCATTCAAAATGGGAAAGATGTTGACCAAGTAAGCTATTTTCTGCAGTTCACATTTATCGCTGAAAAGTACTTCGAACTGCGGTCTTGCTTTCTGATTAAAAAACATTTTGAATTCATCACGAAGCCCAAAAGCATGTTCTAAAACTTATAAATGTTAAAAACTTTTCCTCTCGACAAGCATCTCACTTCAGTGTGAAATAGCAGAGCATTGTTTGGCACATCCAACTCGTTGCACAGTTGCGAAAACAGTCGACAAAACTGACAGAATTTGTGATGCTTTTCATTTCTTCTTGTAACTCTTTTGGCGACATCTTCATTGCTAATATTTTCCAATGAATTACATAGTGAGTTCTGATGGCTTTTGGTGATTTATTCAGTATCAAATGTTGAAATCTAGATAGGCATACCAACATAGCTAGAGCACCATCTGTGCCAACATCACAAACCTTTTCCTAAGAGATCTTGTGTTCTTTCAGAAAGGAACCAACTGTGTCAAATACGTCAAGTGCAATAGTTGTCGTTTTAAGAGGGTTGCAAAAAGGAAACATCTTTAAAGTCACCATCATTAATATACCTCAGGTAAGCCAGTAACTGCATAGCTTGCAACATCTGGATGCGAAATAATTGCAAGTGGAGTAGATTACATTTCCTGGATTACCTGACCAAGACTATCAGCAGATGTGTCATCTCTCCTACGGACAGTGTCGTTAGATAAGAAAATTGCACTCAATTTTGTAACAAATTTGTCTCCGATCATAAACAATGTCTGGCTAATGGCAACAGTAAATCCTCAGCAATGGTGTGAGGTTTCATAGCTCTGGCGGTTCTGAGTGCCACCAAATCTGAAGCTTCAATGACTGCTGTGTTTTGTTTTAATACATGCCACCAGTGTCAAATCTGATTTTTTTGAGATCATCAGCTTTGCTTCTAAAATAGTGGGTATCCTTACTGGCAAAGCTCAGATGCTTGCCATCAAAATGGTGTTTTAGTTTCGTGTTCAGCCTCATGGAGTCGTCTGATAGAACTTCACAACAAATAACATTGCGGTTTCTCAATAACTGCTATAAGTATTGAAGTAAAACCATACTGTAAAAAATCCTTACTATATTTTCTTTAAAATTTTTTTTCTCTACCTGATTTATTATCATGGGATGGTTTGCTAATGAAAAGATAGACAACAATAGCTTTAATAACACGAAAGATGATACATGGCATAGTTCAGTCAATACAGTTCATTAGTTTCCTATGATTTATTTGTGTGTGTGTGTGTGTGTGTGTGTTTACGTACCTGTTAGTCTCACAAGGGGGTAGTGTACACATCAACCACAGCTGACTATAAAAAGACCAATCAGCATCCAGCATTATACTATGGTATGTATAAATATATAGCAGTAGTTGATTTTACAGTACACGATTTTACATTTATCCCCTAATTGTAGTTCATGAAGTGTTGTTTTACCTTCAGTACTGATGCTTTCAACACAGTAGCTGCTTTTAACAGAATACCTCCTTTCAATAAAGCAGCCTCTTTGTACACAGTAACTACTTTCTACACCAGGGGTGCTCAATACGTTGATTGCGATCTACAAGTCAATTGCAAATGTAGTGTGGGTAGATTGCATGGCATTAAAAAAATGATGTAAGCCCGTCATCCATCCTGTCACTCACTTGATATACAGCGCAGCCAGTCAGATGCAAAAGTAGGAACCAAAATGCTTGCACAAACAACTGACAAGCTGTTGCCGTTTTTCACACCCTTTTCTCTTAAATGTAAGAAAGGGTATTAAAATGAGTGGAGGACTGGACCATTTAAGAAGACAAAAACATCACTTTTATACAGAATGGGAGATTTTGACACTACAAGCTGACGTTCAGCTGAAGTCCAGAGCGCATGAACAGTTCTTGAACTTACTGGCATGAGAAAATGTGCTATCTCGACTGTATTATTCAGCTCTACTTATTTATGTGACTCAGCCTTTTCCCACATAAAGATCATTAAGTCCAAGTCCTGTTCCACCATGACTGATGATCATTGGAAGTGTGTTTGAGGCTGGCTGTCAGCACCTACTGTCCAGACTGTGCATCCTGGCTCATTCGATTCAGTGCAAGTTATCAGAGTCAACTCAGGTCATGACAAAAAATGTACATCGTTAAATGTGTTGTGCAATATGGACGCATAGTTATGAAAGGTACCTAAACATATGTTGTACATATAAAGAATTCTCAATGCGCTTATGAATGCCATATTTTTTGGACCATAGATGCACTTTTCCCCCCCCCAAAGTGAG
Organism: Nesogale talazaci; assembly: GCA_004026705.1. Classification (NCBI taxonomy): domain Eukaryota; kingdom Metazoa; phylum Chordata; class Mammalia; order Afrosoricida; family Tenrecidae; genus Nesogale; species Nesogale talazaci. Next base: position 48,664 of record PVJH01010752.1, read on the forward strand.
GGAAAAATGAGGGTGCATCTTCTTTGAAGATGTGGTACCCCAGAACATGTTACTATATTGGTGCTATTCAGAATACTTTTTTCTTGTTTTCCTGCCCTAAAATGGGGTGTGCCTTATGGTCAGGTGCGTCATATGGTCTGAAGAATACAGTAAATGTAAGAAGTAAATAAAAATATATGTTTTGCATTTTGGGTAGATCATTTTGATTCGATCATTTCTTTGGGGGGGCATCACTGCCCTCTGGTGGTGGGAGTAGGAGGCCCAGTCTTTGCTCTGTGGAGCTGGAATCGAACCTCCACCCCAGTGGACCGCAGTTCTGCGCACAAGCACTGAGCCACCGGGGCTCAGCCCCGACTCGATCATTTTATAAGTGGCTCACATGCTGAAAAAATGTGAGCACCCCTGCTCTGCACGGTAGCTGCTTTCTCTCTACCCGAGTGTGACTGTCCGCATAAGTACATTATGGCGCCAACCCTGTCACACGCCCCTGTATTTGTACGGGATGTAGGTGATGGGGTTGGCGCGATGATGTCATCATGCCGGGTATTCATATGTGGGCGGATTGGCAGGTGGGCGGATCTGCCTGAAGACTAGAGGAGTGGTGTCTTGGTACCTAAGACCATCGGAAATATGGGTTTTCCAATGGTCTTTGTGACTGCTTGTGAAAGGGCCGTTCAACTTCCAAAGGAGTCTCACCCACGGGTTGAGAGCAGATTTTCCCAATGCAATATTGTTTGATGTCTTGGTTGCTTCCATGACCTTTGACTATGGGAGACCCCGCTCTAAGGCAGGAACCATCCCATGGGTCATGGTCACCTGAGCCTGTAGTTTATTCCAAACCTATCACTCATACCAGAATGTTAGTTTTGTTCCATCTCCTTTGAAGCTTTAACCATTGCATTATTTGTTTTGCAGTCTGCACTGTGCCTGGGGAAACTCATTCTGCCTTTTGTGATTCTGTATTTTGTATATTAATAACCTGGTTGTATGCGTCGTCAGATGCCTGTGGAGCTGGAAGGCCCCGAGAGGCCAGAACACTGATTCTTCCTCCAGTTCTCTCATTTGGACTCAATGTCAGTGTCTTCTTTGAGAGAGGGCATGCTGTCCGAACAACAAACCATGATCAGACTTCCTCTTGTCCTTTCCCTCCTTCGTGGTAGGTCTTTGGAGGTCTACTACATGGAAACCTTCCCTTGGCTCCAGGATGCAGTAAGAAATGGACGGCAGAAGTCTGGGATCATGATGCTGGGCTAGCATTTGCTTGTCAGATGGACCACTAACGACTGGTGTGGCACCCAGCCACCACCTCATCCCAGGGGTGTAATGGACCACTGACCACTGGTGTGGCACAAAACCACCACCCTCAGTCCAGTGGTGTAAAGACAGAGAGGCATGTTTTTGTGCTTCTCTGACACAGCCATTCTTTTCTTCCCTAGGAGAGAGTTGTGGAATCCACCAGAATTATGTGGGACTTCTGTGCCTTGTTAAGCTCAAGGGAAGGGGGGGGGTGCAAACATACCAGCTGCTCTGCAGGAGGAAGCTGAGACTCAGTCAAACTCACTGCGACTATATTGGACAGAGCAGAACTGCCTGTGTGGGTTTTCCAGACTAAATTTTCATGCCAGTAGAAAGCCTCAGCTTTCTCCTGAGGAGTGAGTGGTGATTTTGAACTGCTGGCCCTGCAGGTAGCCACCCAACATATAACCCATGGTGCCAGAATCCACTTGCTTACAGTAGGTTTGGGTTTTGGGGCAGGGGCATGGTCAGGAGCCCAAAGAGGCTCTCTGCCATGAAACACTTATATCGATGCTATGGAGATCTTATGCAATGCTTGAGTGTGGCTTTGGTAGGAAACCAAAATTAAAGCAAGCTGAAGTGAGTAGTGTGTTGTCATTGTCACTAATCACTGGTGCTGGTTCAGGTCCAGCAGCCCAATGTCAATGGGGTCATTGTTTCTCTTTTTCCTTCCTGTCTCCCTCTTTCTCCTTTTCCTTGTGGTTCTCCTCCCTTTCCACCATCCCATCACTCTCACCTGTTGTCTCTATAATTCACATGTTTCTAGGTTTAAAATATGTACACAAAATGCCATTCAAATAAACACAGTCTTCCAACAAAAAAATAATGAAAAAGTAATTTAGAGCTGTGCATGCATTTTCCCCAGGATATGAAAGAAGTCAATGCATACCTCTCAATAATTCTCAGAAACTCCCCTCCCGGCATGTTCGCACCTGAAGCTCTTCTTCACCACTAGCTTGAATGATTTTTGCTTATTTTTAATGCCCCCTCCCCATTCCTCATACACCTCAGAGAGACTTATCGCAAGGAAACACCCACCCACCCAGTTGGAGAGGCTGTCAAACTCTAATTCTGTGGGCCAGGTATCAGGGTGGAGGCTTCTGACTCACAGCTCACTGCAGGGATTGCTGAGCCCAAGATCAGCTGGTCAGACAGCAGGTTGCTTGGTGAAGAGGCAGATTAATCAAGTCAGCAAGCGCAAGTTCAAAGAACCAGAAGTCAGATGAGTCAGTTTCAGGATCAACATTCAGCCCAAAGCAATGAACTTTGACAGGGGATCTACATACATGAGAAGCAGGCCATATCTGTGAAGAAGCACCCTTTCAACTGATTGGCCACTGTGTTAGTCTGGTAGACTAGAGAAACAAATCCATTGGAACTCATCTGTATAAGACTTTTATATAAAGGTTAATTGTATATTAAGAAAACATCCCAACCCAATCCAAGTCCATATGTCTGGTAGTAGCCCATATGTCTTATACCAATCTGTAAAGTCCTCTTCAGACTCACGAAGCACATGCAATGACATTTGTGGCAGTCATGTGCTTATGTTAATTTTATAATTGAAATGTAGGGGTGGAGTCTGGTCTGTTAATCAGGAGCAAGCCATTGAGTAGCTGATGAGGCCTCTGTGTGGGCATGGCTTTCACCTGAGACTCCTGGGAAATCTCGCTGTATTTCCCTTGTGAAGATGAGACGCTATCTTCCCCAGTTGTTGGGAGTTAGTTTCAGAGACGCTTAATCACAGAAGAGACAAGATGCAGCCTCGGAGAAGTTGGAGGAGCCAGCGGAGAGACCACACGGCTTGGCCCTGATGAAGACAGACCTCTGAAGCTGGAATGGCATGCTGTTGCTCGACCTGAGCCCTGGAAGCGAGGAGCCGTGGGGAGACCCCTGCCAGCGCTAGAATTCTGCACCCACTGACCTGTGACTTCCTGAGTCAGAAGCAGACATTATAGACTGATTGCAGGTATAAGGGTTAATACTGGACTTATGACTTTGAACTGGACTGGGCTGGGATGCTTTCTCCATGTCCCGTTCCTTTTGTATATAAACCTTTTCCTTAAACCTATATGCGTGTCTCTGAAATTTGTTCCTCTAGTCTACCCAGACTAACACAACATTGAATTCAGGAAGATAACAGGCTAGTGGGTGGGAAGTCCTTGGCACTGTAATTCAGTGGCATTGCAAGCATCTCGGCACTGGCAGGGGTCTCTATGTGGCTTCTCCAGATTCAGAGGTCTGGTTGCATCAGGTAGGTCCATGTAGCTTCTTCAGCTCAGGGCACTCGCGTAGTTCCATGTGTCTTGTCATCTGCAATGTCTCCCAGGGAATCAGCAGAAAAAGGGCAGGATCTTTTAATTAAAATATCATTTTATTGGGGGGCTCTTACAACTCTTCTTAGAATCCATGCATCAATTGAATCTGGCATATTTCCATCTTTTTCTAGACACTTTCTATTGAACCCTTGATATCAGCTCTTCCCTCCCCCTGCCCTCGTGACCCCTTGATAGATTATAAATTATTATTTTTATATCTCACACCGACCAGTCTCCCTTCCCCCATGGTTTCTGTTGTTCTTCCCCCTTTGAGAAGTGTGTGTGGTTGTGTGTCAATTATTGCAATTGGTTCCCACCTTCCTACTCCCTTTCCCCCTGCTGGTATTGCTATTCCTATTCATATTCCTGAATTCTGTGTGTTGTAAGCTATTGACTCTTATCTATACCTGTGTACACGCTCCAATCTGGTCTGGAGCCTCTTAGGGTCATGGTAGTGGGGGGCGAGGAAGCCTCAAGGGCCCAGAGGAATATTGTGTGATTCGTTGATGCTTTAATACACCATGATTGACTCCTGTGATCCTTTGGAGGGGAGGGGATGCTCCACTGACTACAAATGAGCTTTGGGTGCCTGCTCTGACCTCCTTCGTTCTCAACAATGTGTTTTTATTTGTTTGTGTGTTTGTTATAGATCTTTTGATCCCTGTTACTAGGTCCTGATGACACGTCATGATCTCACTAGTTGGTGTGCTTCCTCCATGTGAGCTTGTTGCTTCACTGCTGGATGGCCGCTTGTTTAACTTCAAGCCTTTAAGACACCAAATGTTATATTTTTTAGTAGCCAAGCACCATCTGCTTTCTGCACCACATTTGCTTGTTCACCCATTTTGTCCTCAGTGATTGTGCCAGGGGTAGGGGTTGAGCATCAGAAAATGCCAGTTTATTAGAATAAAGTGTTCTTGTGTTGAGGAAGGGTGTGAGCTGAGGCCCAAGATCCATCCACAACCTCAGTGTATTGCCATATATGTACATAGCCAATACTTAAAATTTCATGGATTAATGTATATACCTATGTATACATTAATGTATACCATATGTATACACCTATGTTTACACCTCTATCCATAGTTTTGCTCCCTAGAGCCTTCCTCTGTCCCCTTTTCCTTCCTCCTGTTCCACCATCACGTTCCCCCTACATCCACCTCTTTAGTACTAGTTCAGTGGTTCTCAACCTTCCTAATGCAGCAACCCTTTAATATAGTTCCTCATGTTGTGGTGACCCCCCCCCCCCACAGCCCCATTCATAAATTACTTTCGTTGCTACTTCCTAACCATAACTTTGTTACTGTTATGAATTGGGTGACTCCTGTTAAAGGGTCATTTGACCCACAAAGGGGTTGTAACCCACAGGTTGAGAGCCACTGTCCTTGGTGTTCCCCTGTGTATGGCATTGTTTGATTACCACATCCTTTTCCACCCTGCCACCTTCCCCTCCAAGATTCTCTACAGCTGTTGTTCCCATTGCTTTCTCCCTGAGCTTGCTTCCCATGCCTGTCCTGTATATACTGTCCTATACTTACTGTCCTATATGCTTCCCATGCCTGTCCTATATATACTGCCCTATATGCTTCCCATGCCTGTCCTATATAAGTAAACAGACCAGCAATGACATAGACCAAACAATCAGAAAGCAAAAGATTGAAAGAGGAAAAAAGAGAAAGAAAAACATACATCATTCCAGGACTAGGCTTCAATATCTGATCCCATTTGTTTAAAACTTCCACTGAAAGTTCTGCTCTAGATAAAAGAAAACAAAGAGAATTCTGCTCTTGTCTGCAGCTGATCTGAGCATAGCATTTTGGACCCTCATCAAGCAGAAATTTGTTCAACTTTACTTTCTCAATCAGAATTGTGTAAATTGAACCAATTGAAAGGTCTATAGTGTTGGCTATTGTTTCTGCTGTCAATCATAGGTCCTCATGATGGTTAAGTTTGTGTATCAACCTGACGGGACCATGATTCTCAGTGGTTTAGTAATGATGATGTAATCATGCCTGGTGAGAACTGACACAATGTAATCATCTCAATGATGAGGTCTGCTAAGAGTAGCTCTGGGGATTATATAATCTGGTGTCAATTGGAGGATTAAGAGTGTAGGGGTGGAGTCTAGTTTGTCAATCCGGAGATAACCAATGAGATCTCTGTGTGGGCATGGCCATCTCCTGAGAATTCTGGGAATTCCTGTATTTCCCATTCATGACTCTGAAGACAAAACAAAATCAAAGCAATGGCCACCAAAGTGGATTAATTGGTCAAGAGCTAAGATCATGGCAATAGGTTTTTAGGATGCTCAAGACAATTTACTTGTTGACTTTCTGGAGGGTCCAACAATGATAAATCTACTTTCTACTTCTTGTGAGACTATTTCAAGAAACTTAGCCAAGGACTTAACAGAAAAGCACCCAGGAAAGTTTCATGGAGAGTCCTACACTGACAACACACCTGCTCATCCCTCTCATCAAACCATGGCAGTTTTGCAAGAGTTTCTATGGGGAACATTGTGCATTCACTTTATCATCTTGATTTGGCTCCTTCAGCCTCTGTGTGTATATTTGTTCCTATTTAAAAAAGTCTTTAATGATTACCCATTTTTCTTCAGTTAAGTAATGTAACAAATTCATGCTATTGTTATTTTCCAAGACCTTCAGTTTTTCAGGGAAAGAAGAAACGATTGGCATTGTTGTTTACAAAAGCATCAACTTTTTGGAGTTTCTGTTGAGAAATAAGTCATCTGTTTTCTACTTTTACCTTTTAATTTCCTTCCCACCCCACAAACTTTTTAAACACCCTTTGTAACAACTCCTTTCATCTTCTGTGCGACACATGAACTCTTCATTTTATAAGTGAGAAATCTGCAGACCATATCTGATTGCATGTCTCTGTGTTCCTAAAGGAAAGCTTGTGTCCTAAAGGAGTTATGGATCTGCAGGCACACACTGCAGGACTAGACACCTGGTCTTTCAAGGAAAACATTTTCCAAACTCTTTTTTCCGTGCCAAGCACTGCATCTTCTGGCCCAGTTTCCTTTTCTTTGCTGCCGAGTCTTCTTCACCAGGCTCCCTACTTTCCCACCTCTGCCCACCACATTTTTCAGCATTACTGCTTTTAATTTCCTTTACGAGATATCCCCTTTGCAAAAGCGTCTTCCCCGATTTAATTACAGTGTCTCTTAATCCAATTTCATTCTCTTGATTGTCATTAAACTCCTAAAGTTGTTTCTGCAAGGAATTAAACGGTTAGGTCTGTTGCTTAGAGATTAATTGTCGTCATTTCTCCTGAAAACGCAGGTACTTTCCTACTTCTTTTCAATTATCTTTGGGAGAAAGGAGAATGACCATCCTTCTTCGCAGGGCCTCTTGGAGAGCAAACACCCCTGGGGGCTGCCTTTTGAGAGGAGAGGGTGTGGGGAGGGAGGGGAGAGGGAGAGAAAGACAAACTTCTGAAATCTCTATTCCATGTCCTACTGGCTTTAGCCTTAGGAATTAAGTGCAGCCAGAGAACCCCAGGCTCAAGGAGTTACAGGCCCTGAACAAATTGCAAGATTCTGGAGAGGACAGCTGAAATTATGACCCTTTGCCAGGGTGGTGTAGGGATGGGGAGGAGTAGTGGTCTGACTCACCGATCTCCAGCATCCTGCTGAGTCTAGGTTCTCAGGGTCCAGGAGGCTGTGTGTCTCCTTTGAGGAATAGGGAACACTTGGGGTGGGGATTTCCTTTCCCTGAAATGTTCCCCAGGAAACCAGAGCATTAGCACCTTACTTTCTGGCCATCTTTCTCAGGGCCTCAGCACAGTTCTCTGACCATTGATAGACAACCCCCTTCCCCCCCCACCCCCTCACCCCCCCGCCAGTTCTTGAAGTCTCAGCTTCTCCATGCCCCTTCACCACTGAATCTCCTGTTCTTCTAAGCAGACTCTGATAAGTGGTCCCCAGAAGAGGAGGCACAATTGATGGCAGGCTGGGCTCTGGGCAGCTTCCTTTACCCCCCAGATGCTGTAAGCCCTGTTCCTTAGGGTCAAATGCACTGGGGATCTCGGACCAAAGCTGAGACCCAATCTACTACTTATGCATGGCCCGGAGCCTCTCTGTGCCCTCCTTTGGGTCACTGGATGCAGTACCATGGAAAACACAATGGGCTGACTCTATCCTTTATCCAGGGGTAAATGGAAGAATTCAAGGACAATACTGAGCACAGTCCAGGGAAAGAAATGCCTGCTCCATGGAGTCTACACTACCATCATGCCCAGTCACAGCTGGTTCTGTAGCAGGAACCCCATCTCTTGGGGATGAAAAGGACATTGAAGTCACATAGATGGCACAGCCCTGCCCCATTCTCCTTCCTTTCCCATATAGTTTGATGCTGAAGTGAACGATTCAGTTTTTCTTTCTGCTTGGTCCACTCCTGAGTTGGGGACTCACTCCTCTTGAGGAATCCCTGCCTCCTGACAACCACTGTATAGCGCTCAAGGAGGAGTTTGTTTACCAATGTGATGTCTTTAACATGCTTCCAATTTGCAGAAACGAGACCCACAGAGCAGTCCTGCAGAGGACGCCATGGCGACATCTAGTCAGAAGGGAGGGTTCCAGCCTCTCTCCCTCCTGACCTAAGTCACCACTTGGGAACAGGACTCTGCCATGAAGAGGACCTTGGCTAGTCCAAGTGCAGTGTGTAGACATGGCCTCAAAGATCCCAGAGGAAGCTTTTAAATTATCCTTCCCTGGGTGCATGGGGACTCATCAATGATCACATCTACATCCGAGTTTCTTTGGCTTGTTACATGCCAGTAGAAAGAGCTCTGAGCCCATAAGGGACTCCGTCCATTATTCCAGGCTGCTCGGTCACATTCATAGGCAGAAGACTCTGGGATGTTTAATCAATGATCCAGGATGTCTCAGAAAGTCCTCCCTTGACCCGGCTGATGTGACTAGCTCCATGGCATACATGGCCGCGTCATTAGGGCAGCTCCAAGATGTATTTAAATTCCCATCGTGAAATGAAAAATTCCCATTGTGTCTATTTAATGTAAAGGAACTGATTTTCAGGGTTTAAAGTGGATTCTCTCATGTAAATGTACCTGGGTATCCGAAGGTGGGTCATTTACCAGCATATGCATCCCGTAGGGAATGATGGACAGGTTGTAGAGGGATAAGCATTCAGGCACTCTTGGCTCATTTAATTGTAGATCCCTATTGGTCTCTGAAGAATCATGATTTTGGAGACCACCATCTTCTCGTTATGCTGCATGCACTTATATCAAACTGAGTTTGTTCTCCATTTCTCGGCTTGATAGACGGAAACTTATTATAATGCTTTAATACATAGCTTTCTAGACTGTTAGAGCAGGACTGGACTCTAGAACTTAATGTGGGCGAGTCTTTCGTGTTACAGATGGACCAGAGGGGTGAAAGGGATTTACCCACGGTTGTACTGGTAACACTTGGATTCAAGCCTGGATTGTTTCGACTCCAAATGTGGTGTCCTTCCCGTCTGTCATCGTTACTTGTCGCTGTTAGGTGCTTTTGAGCTGGCGCCAGCTCCTCTTGACCTGGTGCACAACTGAAAGAAGCACTGCCTGGTGTCTCTCCTCCCCGCCTCCCCCTTCACAGTTGTTCCTATGTTTGAACCCACCATCGCATCCACCGTGTCAATCCACCTCACCAAGGGGTCGAGGGGCTTCCTGTTTGTCTTTGTGTCCCCCACCCCCACTCTCCTACTTTACCAAAGATGACGTCCTTCCAGGGGCTGGTTTCTCCTGGTGGTATGTCCAACGTAGGTGAGATAATGTCCCACCATCATCGCATCTAAGGAATAGCCTGGCTGTCCTCCTTCTAAGGCATGCATCTCTGTTGTTTGGGCAGTCCATGGCACTTTCAATAGTCATCATTTGCATCATAATTCAAATGCATCAATTGCTCCATCATCTTTTTTTTCATGGTTTGGATTTCACCTGCCAAAGAGGGGGTTGGAAATACCGGTGCTCGAATCCGGTGCCCTTTCTTCCTCACAGTGACAAATCGTCAGACGTCCCTGATCTGTCTACAGTATCGACAGTCAGTCACATGCCCACAAGAGAGGGAGGCCACTGTAGATCCACATCAGACCATTTATGCTAAGGAGGAAATCTGTGGCCGTCGGCGGTCACTTGAGTTCACATGGATGGTCTGGTGATTCAGGTGAATGAATGATGTAATTAAAAAACAAACAGCCCATGAATATGGAACACCCAGTCCCCAAGTCAGTTGTCACTTCCGCGGTCTGATCCTCAGTTTCCTTCTCTGTACTTTGAGGGCACTTTCTCCAATAGTTCAAATGCTAACTCCAGTCTCTGTGTGAAGTTCGGATGAAAATGGGATTGGCTTAAGCCCTATCCCACAAGAAGTGAGCTAAGCTTCTCTGTCCAGCTCTGAGTATCAAAGGGAAGACACAAGCTATGCCTACCTGTTTTCTCATCACTGGTAGCTTCACAGTCCTGCTTCTTTTGCGACGATGTGAGGAAGCAGAGGTGTTGGCATCCCTGCGTGGCCTGTTCCTCCTCCTCTTTAGGGAACCCTCTACGAGGTCCCTTGCTTTCAACCACCGAATACTTGAGCTCTTCAACTTTCCTTCATTTAGGAACCACTGTGAATCCTGTAAATATTTATGTGTACCATAAATGCTTTAACCACCGAGGATCATATCTTCTACCCTGATGTAGTATTCCTTTTTTTTCAGTACATTCACATACCTTAGACTTTTAAAAGATCATAAACTTCATGTACATTCTATTTATCTGAAGACAATATACTTCTCAGTAGGGGTGGTATGGGGGAGATTGGACAACCTCTTTCTTTTGTTTTTTGTTTTTTTTTGGGGGGGGACATCACTGCCCTCTGGTGGTCGTGGGAGCTACCCAGCCTTGCTCCTGGAGAGCTGCTGTTGGATTTGAACCACCAAGCCCATGGGCTGCAGTCCTGCAGTCAACTACTACGCCACCCCGGATGACCTCTTTCGAAAGCTGACTTGCCACTTTCCCTTATTTTCTCCAGCCTCCAAGCCTGCATGGCTCATTGACTGCTCCAGTATCTCAGTCACAAGTTCACATTCTTCTTTTGAACGTGCTCTCCCCTTTCTACCGAATTCATACATTTAATTTGGGTTTAGCCCAACGCATCAAAAATCAAAACCCAGCTTTATATTTCTTCATACTTGAGAAATGGAAGCTTGCCCCCTGAGACTTTTGTCCAAGGGTTCAGGGCATAAGTCTAATTTCAGAAAGTCTAATCCAGGTGTGGACCTGGATCTGTCTCTGGCTGATGGTCCACGTGGCCCCTCCCAGCTCTTCTGCAAGGTGCGCTTTAGTGTTTCCTCGCTTGCTGAGTCCGTGGATGCTAATAACCACCCAGTGAAGGGGGGGAATCGTTTTCATCCCTGTCGTACAGATGAGACAACCGGAGCAGAGAGAAAGTGGGCTTTTCAAGGTCACACTGCAGGGCAGTCATGAAGCTGGCTTCCGCTTTGCAACGTAGGGAAATAAGAATTCCACAATTCCATGAGGCTTCCTGCCCCAAGGTGGAGGTTTATCCGCTGAGTTTTGTCCCCGTGGGAGGACTGTGGACGAGTGGTTGGACAGGGGCAAATGGAGATGGTGGAGACAGAAGAGTCTTTTAAATCCCAGAGTGGCCAACAAGTAGATGGACTTGGCGGGCAGAGGGAAGAAGGCGGAGTTGGGGCAGAGTCCGAGAGGGGCGTGCACCAGGGGGCACTCACGCAGCGTGCCCGCTGGCTCCCACTCACTCCCCATCCGGCATGTGCGCTCAGTTTCCCCTATCTGCCACACCCACGGCGTTCAGTTTTCTTCTCACACTTTCTGACAGTCTCCTAGGAAGGGCGTCATTTTCTTGCCATTTAAACATGTATGTTTCTATTTTGTACACACAATGTCATATTTTCTTGTGGCAAAATGCCCATAACAAAAACTTGCCATGGGAGACATCTTTAAGGACATTAATGACATTAATGGCACTCCCATGTGGTACAGCAATCATCCCTTCAGGTTGATGCCGACCCACAGTGACCCTCTAGGACAGGGTAGAACTGCCAAGGAGGTGCTGACACTGTAACTTAAAAAAAGATCATTTTATTGGGGGCTCATACAACACTTATCACCATCCAAACATACATACATTGCATGTCAAGCATCTTTGTTCATTTGTTACCCTCATCGTTCTCAAAACATTTGCTTTCTGTTTTAGTCTTTGGTATTGGCTCCTCATTTTCCCCCTCCCTCCCCAACCACTTTCCTCAGGAACTCTTGATGATTTATACATTATTATTATTTTGTCAGTCTTACACTATCTGATGTCTCCCTTCACCCACTTCCCTATTGTCTGTACCTCAAGGAAGAGGTTATATGTAAATCCTTATAATCGGTTCCCCCATTCTACCCCACCTTCCCTCCACTCTCCTGGTATCACTACTGTCACCACTGGTCCTGAAGGGATCATCTGTCTTGGAATCCCTGTTTCCGGTTCCTATCTGTACCAGTGTATATGCTCTGGTCTAGCCGGATTTGCAAGGTAGAATTGGGATGATGATAGTGGGGCAGTGTGTGTGTGTGTGTGTGTGGAAGTATTGAAGAACTGGAGGAGAGTTGTATCTTTCATCATTGCTGCACTGCACCCTGACTGGCTCGTCTCTTCTCCGCGACCCTTCTGTAAAGGAATGTCCCATTACCTACAGATGGGCTTTCGATCCCCAATCTGTACTTCCCCTCATTTGCAATGATATGATTTTTAGCTCTTTAATGCCTGATACCTGAACTCTTTGACACCTTGTGGTGACACAGGCTGGTGTGCTTCTTCCATGTGGGCTTTGTTACTTCTGAGTTAGAGGACTGCTTTTTTACATGGAGACTAACTCTTTATGGGAGTAGTAAGTTTATTCCCCCCCCCCCCACCGCCCCTCGAGGGGTGGCTGGTGACTCCGCATCACTGACCTTGTGGCTAACAGCCCAATGTGTAACCATGATTCCAACCATCACCATGACCTTCTCCCAGCCACTTTTCATCATCTCTAACCAATGTCCAGGACTGCAGGAGCAGTGACTTTCCTCCCCCCTCCTACCAGCTTCTGGTGACCACAAACACGCTGTCACCTCTGTGCATTTCACTCCACTGAGGTGGGATCCTCAGGTAGTATTTGTCCTTTTGCAAGCGACATTTCATTTGGTGCCATCTTTTCAAAGGGCCTCCACGTGGTAGCATGCATCAGTGCTTCTTTCCTGTGGTTGAATAATATTCCATTGCATGTAGTTACCACCCTATATGCGCCCAGACATGGACTGATGGACGCGTAGGTTGTGTCATCTACCTAATGTGAAAAATCTGCCACAATCACCTACATGGTTTTAACAATTGATTATTCTCTTCCTTGGCGTCACCTTCTCCTTCCATGTGGCCGGCCACGGCATGTCTGATTGGATGTCAGACATGGTGAGTTTCACCACCTTGTTGGATGTTGTGTGTTTATTATTTTCGTAAATCTTGCGTGTTGTTCTGAAGTGGATTTGGAAACACCGTGGCCTGGTTACATCTCCCTTTTATGATTGGGTAGGTGTGTCTGACTGGTGGCTTTGATTCGCAGTCCTGTGGGAACAGCAGGCACAGTTTTCTCTGATGCTTTCTTGTGGTTCTTTTTTTTTCGGGGGGCGGGGCATCACTGCCTCTGGTGGTCGTGGGAACTACCCAGTGCTGCTCCTGAGAGCCGCAGCTGGATTTGAACCGCCAAGCTCTCGGGCTCCAGTCCCGCACTCGACCACTTATGCCACCGGGGCTCAGCCCTCTCATGGTTCTTACATCCACCTCAGGGAGTTTCCTTCCATATGTAGTTGTTGCTCAGTGCCGAGGGGAAGTCTATGCAGATTGCGAGGTTCCCTTCTTGTCCGCCCCCTGTCCCAGAAGCCCTCACTGTCCTTGCTCTCTCTGCCCTCTCGCCACCACCGATGCGGGAGTCAGCTCGCTGTGACATCGACTCTTCTCCACAGGCCACAGACTGAGAACCTGCAGAGGAAACCTTCTTGGGCAAAGTGGCAATTCGTCCCCCAGCATTTTAAAATTAAATAAATATATTTCAGTACTATTTTTGCATCCTATGAACATTTTTGTTGCTCCATATAGACCAAATTTTTAATCAAGAACCCCCCTCCCCCTGGTCAATGGTGTCCCACTTAAAATCTTGTCACTTTACACCTCACCTGTCCTTTACTATTTCTCATCCTGTGGAGTATCCACTGTCTTAAGAACTTTTGATTTAGGTCGTGTGTGTGTGTGTGTGTGTGTTTTCTTTTGTTTTGTTTTGTTGTTTCTGATAGGCAAGTAAGCCAGTCTCTTTCACTCCATCTTCGCTGGATGTCGAAGCCCCATTTCTTCCTTCTTCTCTCTTCTTTTCTTAATCCTCTGTACTTAAGTAAGTATGGAGGAGAAGCTGCAATGAGGATCAATGCATTTGGATCATGCTGCTGGCAGAGAATGTTGCCCAAAGAACAAACCCATCCGTACACTGGGCATGCTCTCAGGAGAGACCAGCCCCTGGAGAAGGACATCAAGCTGGGCGAGGTAGAGAATCATAAGAAAAGAGATGGACTGACATAGAAGCTGCAGCAATGGGCTCTACTACAGGGATGATCGTGGGGCTGGGGCAGTCGGCAGTGGTTCCCCTGTACACAGGGCCGCTGAGTTGGAAAGTTGGAACTGACGTGGGAGCTCTTCACAACATTATGGAGTCAACAGAGGCGTCGTGGGCGGCTCATTGAGCTGCTAACCGCAAGGTCAGTGGTTTGATCCCATCCGGCAGCTCTGAGAAACCCAGAGGGGCAGTCCTTCTCTATCCGATAGGGTGGCTGTGAGTCAGAATCAACTGAATGGCCCTGGGGTCATGAGTATGTGCTTGCCTCTTAGCGGAAAGATTGGTTATTTGAACCCCCCACCTGCTCTCCGAGAGAAAACGGTGGCAGTCTGCTCTCTGGCCAGTCTCCTCTGGCCTGGAAAGTTGCTATGTATTGAGATTGACTTGAAGATCATTCAGTCATCATCAACCACAACAAAACTGACATTAGACATGCTTACTTGGTCTGCTGAGGGAGGTGTCTGTGGTGAGGGCAAAGGTCCACCAAGCTGGCCACTTTCAAAGTTCAAGTGTGCCCTTCCCCGCTGTTCCCATGGAGAACTCAGAAATGTGGTGTCTGGGTCACCACTTCTCCTCTCTGGTTCTGGAAGGCCATCTGCCTCTGAGCTGTGTTTGCTAGCCCTCAGTTAGCCTTATCTTCCAGGAGGGACACATGTCTTTAGCCACAGAAGACATAGCAGGCTGTGTTTAAGGGAAGGCCATTCACAGAGCTGAGGGAGATGGCAAGGCAAGGCAGATGGAGATGCCCACACTGGGGCAGACATAAACTGGTACACATCGAGAGGTCCAAGAGCTGAGCTTAGAGAAAAGTCCCTTCACTCACAGTTAAAGCATCTGGGTCAGGGACAGGGGCGCCCCCATCAAAATACGGGAGACAACTGGATAGGGGAAGAGACCCACGTGCTTATAGGTAGTGTGTTGGCATTTGGGGAATGCTAGGTATCTGAAGCATTTATATAGCACAGTGCCCCTTTCCACAGTGGCTCCAGAGTTCTCAGGGGAGGGGCTGCCTGGTCAGGGGCTGCATTTCCCAGTCCCCTTTGTAGGTAGACATGTGACCTAGAGCCAGGCCATGGAGTGCAAGTGGCAATGACCGATGTAGCCATTGTTGGAGATGGCCAAACCTGCATGTTCTTAGGGCCTCATCTAGAGGGGGCATGGACCATTTGTCATGGGGGCAATGAAGCCACCACTCCAATCGAAGAACATTGACAGTGATTCTGAGACTCGGTCATTTGACAACCTGAGGTTTCTGGAGAATGGACTTGTGACAGCCCGATATTCAGCACATTCTCCTGTAGGACTATGTACCTATCTGGGTGCTTCAAAAAAAAGTCTATGGGAAGATTCCATTGTCTTTTAATTTCATTCCATTTCTTGGAGCCCCCTCTTTTGTATTTCACCCCCACCCCTTCCTACTTGACCTGCTTCCTCTGGACAGTTCGCAGAGGACAGGAGCAGAAGGGCACACCGGTCTTAGCTGAGAGGCAACCTCTCTTAGGCACAGATGGATTTGGTAGTTGTTTGACCCTGAGGTTAGGGTCAAGGCTGGCTGGCTTTCCTGGCCCTCCTTCCCTCCACAGGATGAAGAGTCCCGTTCTTGCCCCTTATGAGGCAGAGAAGTTGGATCCGGGGGGCCAGGAGAGGGGTTCAGAAATCCAGGAAACCACAGAGGAGTGAATCATTTAAAGCTCTCAAAACTAGACTCCACATATGACTCAGAGGGGAGAGCCAAGAGCATTCCCTCCTTTCCTGCAAGCTCTCTCTCTCTCTCTCTCTCTCTCTCTCTCTCTCTCTGTGAGTGTGTGTGTGTGATCACTCTCTGTCTCTGCCTCTCTCTCACTCACTCACTCACTCACTCACTCACTCACTCAGGGGTGCTCTTATTTCTAGTCACATTTCTAGTCACGTCTATATCTTGCCCTTTTAAATGTTAGGGGCCTACCAATGAAGTGCTTGGCCTAATTACTTCATTTCATAGATGGTAGAAGGGCAAACTTCATTTGCATAGTGACATGGGCCTGCCCCAGGTCACCAGCTTATGAGGGACAGAGCTGGGATTTCCCACACTGACGGAATTCAAAGGTTCCACAGTTCCCCTGCCAAGTCTCTCAGTCAGAAGCCCCTCAGAGCAACAGAACTAGCTTGTGTTGGGAACATCACAGGGTGGTCCTGGTCCTCTCAGGGGCTGACCACGCTCAGCTGTTACCCACAGAAGCTGCATGAGGCAGTGAAAAGGTCAGGGCAGAGAGCAGTTTCATGCAAAGCCCCCTCCTCACCATGTCCCACAACCTGCCTTCTCTTGGGCTCATTGTTCCTCTAGCGGAATCAAAATTTCCAGGGGAATCCCTCTCGCCTTCGCCAATGGCCACGCAAGGCAAGTACCTTGAGTCACTCTCGCTGCAGCACTGGGAGGGTGACCACAGAGGGTGACCACAGGGCTGGGAGCTGGCGCTGCCTGCAAGGCAGGTTCCCTTTTTACGTCTGGCTGGCGGGACTTGTGACTAGTTCTTCCTCGTTCAGTCATGGCCACGGAGGCGCAAGGGGAGCAGACCCAGGTGTGTGAAATGTGACTGTCCTGGAAGGATCCCCTGAATAGGAAAGAGAGGAGTCAACGCTCTGCCAGAAACTTAGTCTCCCTTTCGGAAGACAGGGGCAGTTTTCACGTGTTACACAGCAACCGTATTAGTCTGGGCAGACTAGAGAAACAAATCCATAGAAGCTCTTATGTGTATAAGAAAGAGTTTTATCTACAAGAGCAACTGTACATGAAGAAGACATCCCAGGCCTGTCCAGATCAAGTCCATAAGTCCAATATTAGCCCCTATGTCCGACAGCAATCTACAAAGTCCTTCAGACTCATGAAACACATGCAAAGATGCCAAATGCAGGACGATCACAAGCCAGGGGGTGGAAAGTCTTGGGATCCAGGGGTGGTGTCAGCAACTCGGCGCTGGCAGGAGTCTCACGTGGCTTCTCTGGGTCCAGGTTCCTTGCTGCATCAGGGTAGGTCCATGTGGCTTCTCCTCAGGGATGTCTCGCAGGAGCCAGCCTTGTCAGTCGAGTCTCTCAGGCAGCAAGTCTTGTTGGTATAAAGTCTCCAAAGAGGCTGAGTCCTGGTGGTGCAGTGGTTGTGCGTGGGACTGCGGCCCACTGGGTTGGAGGTTTAAATCCAGCAGCAGCTCTCCAGAAGCAAGGCTGGGCCTCCTCCTCCTCCCACCACCAGAGGGCAGTGATGCCCCCTCCCCAGAGAAGGTCTCCAAGGAAGTGAATCGAGAGAAAGAGGGTCTCACGCCTCCAAGAAGGAATCACCACATTTCCTAGAATTCTCAGGAGAAGGCCACGCCCACACCGAGGTCTCATTGGCTCTCTCCAGATTGACAGGCCAATCTCCAGCCCTACACTCTTACTCCTCACATCGGCATCCGATGAGGTGACCGCCACAGCAACCAAATCTCTTGAATCGTAGAGTTGGAAGCAACAGCGCCCTTCTCCAAGAGAGCGGCCTACTGTGGCATTTGATTGCCTGTTGCTCTCCATTGTCAGTCTCTGGTTTGTGAAGGAGACCCACTCCCAAGGCTGAATTGAAGTAGAATTTTTTGGTAAGTGAGAGCAGGTACCAATGATTCTCACTGAGCGTCAGCTAGTCTGATGTGAGGAGTCCTGGTGGCTAACCACAGGGCCAGCAGTTCAAAGCCACCAGCTGCTGCTCAGGAGAGAAATGAACTTTCTACTCCCATCAAAGGTCACAGTCTCAATAACCCAAAGGGGCAGTTCTACCCTGTCCTGTGGGATCGCTTTGAGTCCCAGTTGACCCTGTGGTGGTGAATTTGGGTTTTGAAGTCAAACATGTGCCTTAGGATATAGTATCTATGTTACCTTCCTGGATTGTAAAATGCTTCAGAAACCTTCCCAAACACACCGAAACATATTCAGACTATGAATTCAGTCCACAGCAACACAGTAACTACATATGGTACTGTACTAAAGAGAGACTGTGTGTGGATGTGGGTCGGCATACAACACTCTAAAAATCATTAAAGCAGTAACTTAGATTAACATTGAACACTTCCCGTTTTTTTTTCCCCTTTAAACTAAAGATCATTTTACTGGGAGCTCTTACAACTTTTATAACAATCCATGCATCAATTGTACCAAGCATATTTGTACACATATTGCCATCATTATTTTTTTTAGCCATTTACTTTCTATTGAGCCCTTAGTATCAGCTCCTCTTTTTCCCTGCCCTTCCCTTCCACCCCTATGGCCCCTTGATAAATTATAAATCATTATTATTTTCATATATTACACCGACTGCTGTCACCCTCCCCCCATGGTTTCTGCTGTTCATCCTCATGTGTGTGTGTGTGTATGTGTGTGTGTGTGTGTGTTTATGTGTCCATCATTGCGACGACTTCCCCCTTCCTCCTTCCCCACCTTCCCCCTCCCCTGCTGGTATCGCCTCTCCCATTCTCGTTGCTGGATTCCGAGTGTCGGGAGCTCTAATCTCTTAGCAGCACCTGGATCACTTCCTTTTGTCCCATTAGGTTCTTACCTCCCTGACTGGGCCTGAGAGAGGGAATGCTGAGTTGACGATACGGCGAAGACGGTGGAGAGATGGCCGCTGCTGCAGGTGATGGGGCTCGTGGTGGAGGAGATGGATGGACTTGGTGCTGGAGAGTCCGAGTTGGATTCCACAGCAGAAGGGGGTGGGATGGAGTCCTGCGAACAGGAATAGCTCCGTGATCCAACTTAACACGGCAGCTGGCGTTGTCTTTCCTGGAGCTGAAGAATGGTGGCTGGTGGTGCTGTTTCCTCGGGCATAACAGAGCAGGCCTTTCTAATCGCCAAGGCCACTTGCTTATTCTTCCCGAGGAGTTGTCTGTCGGTCCGAGCGTCTTAAGGTGAGATTTCCTGTAAGTTCACCTCCTGCATCTGTCTCTTGAAGGTGCTCCTGAAGTGTCCTCTGAGTCTTCTTTTTCAGGAGTTTGTTCCCCCATGTTTTTCTGGGCGTCTGTCTCCGTGTCATGGATTCCAAGCCCCATTGGCTAAGGAGACCTGTGGTCGCACGTCAGACTCTGATTTGAGACGTCCACAGTTTGAAACCACCAGCCGTTCTGCGGGAGAAAGACGGACTTTCTACTCTTGTAAACGGTCTCAATCTCAGAAATCCACAGGGGCAGTTCTACCCTGTCCTGCAGGGGCCCTATGAGTTGACATGGACTCAGTGACCACAAGAAGCCTTGCTGGCCAGCACTGGTACTGCTCATCGCTCTCCTCCTCTTCCTCTTCCTTTTCCTCCTCCTCTGGGTTCCGGACTCTTCCCAGTTGGCTTGTCCTGAGCCACTGCTGTGACCACATCTTTCCCTGCAGCCCACAGAGTGACACCCGGACATCCGGCAATCGTCTGGCATTCAGGAATGTTCTCCAGCCTGCGGTGGCCATGCTTGTCTTCCACCTTGTGCACATCTTCTTTGTCACCTGGTTCCAGAGACCCCCGATGGCTTTCATACCACAGTGCTTTTGCATAAGCATTTTTTTTCTGTCCTGGTGGTGCTCCACCTGGACCACTGGGCTCATACCTTCTTCTTCTTCTTTCTTAGAGAGACTACCTAATGCTACCTTCTCCACAAAGTCTTCTCAAATGCCCCTGCCTCTGTCTGCCCCTGCCCCAGCAGAGTAGTTCCTGTCACTATGTCCCACTTCCTGCTTTAGTTACAAATTGCACATCTGTCTTCCCAGTTAATGTGTTTTAGAGGACACTACCCTTCGTCTTATTTAGGTTTGAGTCCCCAGAGCTTGGCATCATTTCTGACTCCGAGTAGGTGCCAAGCAAATACTTGCTGAATGCATATTTACTGTTGCATGCAATCATTGTACCTCCCAGGCTGTGTGTAGACATAAAACAAATTGTGGTCAGACATGCTCAATGTATCATTGTGTCTCCCTCTCTCCCGAGTTAGTCCGAGTAGACTAGAGAAACAAATCCAGAGAGACACTCATATGTATATAAGAAAGAGCTTTATATACAAGAACAATTGAATATTGAGAAAACATGCCGGCCCAGTCCAGATCAAGTCCAGAAGTCTGGTATTACCCCAGATGCATGATGCCAATATATAAATTCCTTTTCAGACTCACAAAATACATGCAATGATGCTGAGTGCAGGATGATCAACAGGCCAGTGGGTGGAAAGTCTTGTGGATCCAGTGGTGGCGTAAGCATCTCTGCCCTGGCAGGGGTCTCCATGTGGCTCCTCCAACTCTGCTCTGACACTCTGGCTGCCATCAGCCTGTCTCCATGTGACTTATCAATGCAATGTCTCCCAGTGTGTGTGTGAGTGTGTGTGTGTGTGTGTGTGTGTGTCCTGCCCCCAACGAGCTATTTTTCTTTTTTGTGCCTCCAAATGAGGTCATCAAACTCCGACCTGATTGACAGACTAAACTGCCACCCCTTCACTCTTAATCCTCTCAAATCGACATCAGAATATGTAACGGCACCCTCCTCCACAGCTTCTGAAGTTCTCCATGTTCTCTCTTAGTTGACCCTTACCACCCCCACGCTCCACCGCCACCCCTCAACCACCCCCACCACTAAGGAAGGCAGAGAACTTTACAGATGCTCAAAATGAGCTTCAGATGGGCTGAGCGTCTTGTTGAAGGTCAATGTGATCAGAGCAGAGGTGACATAGCAAACAATGTGAGCCGGGCTCTTGTGTAAGCCTCTTGACTTTGGAGACAGGGATGTAACCACGTCTCTGGGTGCGGGAAGATGGAGGGTGGGGCTGTGTGAGGGACGAGTCTCTTTTCATTGCAAATCTGCCTAGGATGTGCTTCAGGGAGTTCTGAGGGAGTCTGTGTGCCTTTTAGGGGAGGTCAAGTAATGCCAGCTGCTTCATGGCACTGGCAGGGGCTGGAGTCCAGGCAGGTCCTCCCCACTCTAAGTTTCATGTGCTTGCATCCAGGGTCATCATGGGCCCAGCCGAGGAGCTTCGCCTAGCTCTGAAAGAAAATCTGCTCTCTGTGATCGCCCTGCCCCTCATACCCTCTCCCCTGGGTGAACCTGGTCTTCCCTATCCTGGTAGGATCCCAGGGGCCTACCCCTTCCTCAGGCCGCATGATCACAGTGTCCTTAAATGTCAATGTTCTCTCAGGGTCTCAAAGGTCAAGCCTCTCTTTGTTCTGACCATGTCCTTCAGGCGGGCCCCTGTTTGTCCATCAGTTGGGCTGGAGTGATACGAAGGACACACCCCTCACCAGGCCTCACTGGCTAGCAGGGGAGACAGACAGTAGAGAGTTCTCATTGTGGCTTTCTCAGGTGGACAAGCAGCCCCTGTGGGGCCGAGAACAGCAGCAGGCGCAGGAGGAGGGGGAGAAGGAAGAGGAGGAAACAGCCCTGGCATTGACCATAGATTGCCAGGGGCACTCGGGGCTGTGTTTCTTCCCAGCATGTACTGCCTGGGAGGTGTCTGTCAGATGGGGCCGGTGCTGGCCAGAGGCTGAGAGTGTGGCCGCCCCAGGATGCCACTGACTGGTCCCTCCAGTGCTCGGAGAGGCATTACAGATGGTGTTTTGCAGGGAGGCCGTGCCCAGCTCCTTGAGACCTTGGTTACATGGGGTTTGTGACCCCTTTCACCTCCTGTCCCAGGGTTCTCTGGAGAGGGCCCTTCAGCAGTCCGTGGGCTGGCCTGGGCAGGGTGGAGGGGAACACGGGCAGGGGGTTGAAGAGCACCCCATCAGAGCCGTCAGAGGCCTTTTTCTGTCCAAGGACGATCAGAATGCCCTTACCTCATAGATGCTCCTCAGGCACAAGGTTGGCTTTGTCTCACGTACTTCAGGGATAGTGTCTCGGGAGACGGTCCCTGGAGAAGGACGTCCTGCTGGGTCAAGGGAGGGGCAGCAAAGACAGGAAGACCCTCCATGAGAGACGGATACTCCGGGCACTACAATGGGCTGGAGCCCGGGGACAATTGTGGAGATGGCCCAGGGCCAGGCGGTGCTTCCTTCTTGTGCCCAGGAGGTGCTGGGCTCAGAACGGACTCAACAACACTGAACAACAGCAGCAGCAACAACAGAGTTGTTGAAAGCATTTGTGGGAAGACAGCATTTGGGAGTAGCAGTCCTGGACTCCCATCCTTGCTCTACCTTGCTGTGTGACCCAGGGCAAGTTTCTTTCCCTCTCTGGACTTCTGGGTGCTCTCCTCTACAAGACAAACTTGGACTCAAAGATCGCCAAGGTCCGTCAGCCCAAAGAAGACCAGGCATTAGTGCACCATGTCCTTTTCTGATCTCTACGACCCAGAGTGATCTCCATTCTGAGGCCAATGGTCTGTCTTGAACAAGGTACTTCAGCCCAGCTTTCCCCACAGAGAATCAGCTGTTCAGTCACGATGAGCACGGACATCGTGAACAGGACTGTTTGTGGAGCTGGACTTTGGGTTTCCCAGGCCGGCCTGGCCAGCCAGGTTGTGCAACAGACAAGTCTGGAACCAGGGACGCTGAGGCCCAGGCTGTCTGATCCCATCACCTGAGAGCAGGCGCCGAGATGGGCACCTCCTTGCTGCGTGCCCCGACGCCACCCCTGGCACAAGCCCTTGATCTGCACGACTCTCTCCCTCCCAGCCTCGTGCAGCCTGACTCATGGCCCCCAAGTCGCAGGCAGAGTTCAGTGTGTTCTGTGCTGACACATGGCAAGAACGCAGGAAACCCCAGGCCTGCGCTGGGGGGGGGGGGGGCAGGTGATCCTTTCTGAGTTAGCCAGTCTTGACTCGGAGCCTCGCCCGCCAGGCTCTGAGCCAGCCAGCTGTCCCCTGAGCTACCACATCGGAATCATGCTGTGGGGTGCCATCAGGCTGTGGCAGGATCCGGTTACCCGGGCTGGCAGGGAGCATGTCCCTGGCTCTGAGACCCAGAGAAGACTGCAAAGTCAGCCTGGCACCAACTGGCCGGACAGCCCAGATGATTCGTTGCTGGGGGGAAACTGGGCTGAAGTCCCCAGCTGGCCCCTGGTCCTCGGCCTCGGGACAGGGATGACTCACTGGCCAAGGAGAGGTCCTGCATCTGTGAGACCTAGCCCCGGCCCACCCTCTCCCGTGTGAGCCCCCCCTCTGGGTCCTGTCCCTCCTCCAGGCCCTGGTGTCCCCAGCAGGGTCAAAGTCAAGGCAGAGTGTGAAGATGTCCAGGGAGTGAAATTTGTGGTATCCTAACCTAAAATTTGGGAACCCTATTTGGGAACATTCCAATCTGTGGTTAATGAGTGTCATGCCAACCTCTGGGAGACCCAGGCTCTTC
>PVJH01010753.1:0-72236 GCA_004026705.1 Nesogale talazaci
CTTATAGTCCCATTTTTTTCTACTGATTTTTAGGAGGCAGATGGTTGTTTTATGATTAAGGGTCTGCAACAATCGGGTTTTAATTTATTTAACTTGCAAGCTGTTGGTGATTAAGCTAAGTGATTGAGGAAAGATAAACTTTAACTGCATGCCTTGTTCTACTAAGATTTTCATAAGCACATTTTACTGTTTTTATTTAATTGTCACCATAACATAACTTCATGTTCCTGAGAAATGTGTAATATTTGAAGTAAAACTTTTATTAAAATGCAAACACTGAAAAATACTTTCCTTGTGACATACTTTCATTAATACTCCTATAAAACATAGTGTGAATATACAATTAAATCCAAAAGGATATTATCCATAGTATCACACCTTATATACAAACTAAAATATACCCAAACCACATCAATGATTAACTTTGTGTTTAGGGTTTTTTTTTAGTAGTGATGTAATTCTGATAATAAAGAAACTTAAGGGAACATATGTGGATATAGCAAAGAGGGAAAAGCTCAATTTTATGAGCGATCAGGATCAACAGACTGGAAAGAATTTTAGAGAAATACATTATAGTTTACTGCTTCCTTGCTGATGTAACTGATGGGAATATACTTTATAGAGCCATGTCTGGCAAGGATTACATTTTTTTTCAGGACTAATTATATCTTTGCAACATATTCCTATCAGTATAATACAAATGATAAACTTTACATATAGTATAAAATTATTTTAAAATTTGTTTTCCATTAAATTTGTAATGGCAGAGTCCTAATTTCATTACCACTTCATTTGTCAATTATTTGTTGTTAAAGATAATACCAGTTGGTAGAACTGCATGCTCTGGGGAATATTTCTGACCTTGACATTGCCATAGTCTTCCTGGCTCAATAAATTATGAAAATCTGGTAGAATTATACAAAAAAGGAGAATGAATTTAGCTGTCACATTGCAGATCTGTTAAATGCCATAAAGTTGGTCCTGACACTTAGGTCACGCACCAAACAAGGACACACTACCAAGCCCTACCCTTACAGCTGTTTTGATGTTTGCTTTCATTGTTAGAGCCACTGCCTAAATCCAGTTTGAAGAAAGCAATTCTTTTTTTCACTACCCCTCTTCTTCACTGAGCATGATGTCTTTCTCCAGGGACTGAACTCTCCAGACAACAAATCCAATGTGTGTGAGACAAAGTTCTCCATCCCTGTCTCTAAGTAACAATCTGATATTACTTCTTGCAAGACAGATCTATTTCCTCTTTTAGTATTCCATGCTATTTTCAATATTCCATACTAGCCCCATAATTCAAATATTGAGCTGTAAGATTGATGCAAGACAGAGAATGACTGCTGGCTATGCAATCCTAAAGCTGTTGCTAATATGGTAAACTCCATCTAGGACACACCCTGACAAACACTTAAGAATAACAGGAAACCTGTTTCTTGCTGGCCCCCATTGATACTTGGAATCAGGTGAAAAGGAGGAAGAAGTGGAAGGAAAGCCCACTTCATTATTCTTGTTTAACTTCGATGACGGTACTGATGCCAAGCAGAGGTGCGTCTTCAGTTCCCTTTGGGGTCTTAGTGACAACAGAGGGAGCCGTCAGAAGACTCAGATGTCCTGCTGCACAAACCTGATTCCACTGACTTAATTATGAGTAGATTTGAAAGTGTAGTTCCCCAGTGGGTCCTACCAATGCAATTGCTATCCTATGTGGGTATACGCAATAAAGCCGAGTGAGAAGTACTTCCCCTTTCAGATACATTGCTATATGTCTTTGCCTCCCATGTGGGGATTGACAGAATGTTACTGCATCCTATTGCTACTACCTTAGCCTGAGCAGGTCAAGTGGATCTTGGCTATAAGCAGAGGTTACCAGAAAGAAGACATTTTTGTTTTGTTGACCATGCAACGGTATTTGACTATGTGAGCCATAACAAACTATAGATAAACTTGAGAAGAATGGGAATTCCAGAACATTTCATTGTGCTTTTGCAGAAGCTCCACATAAATGAAGAGTTAATTGTGTAAATTGAATAAGGAAATGCTGCACCATTTGAAATGCAGAAAGGTGTGCTTCAGGTTTGTACTCTTTCACCACACATAATCAATCTTCATGATGAGAAGAGGCATCAGAAAAGCTGTACTATATGAGGGAGAACACAGCATCAGGATTGCAGGAAGGCTTGCTAACAAGACTATAAGCAGATACCAGCATCTCATTTGCTTAAAGTGAAGAGAAATTTAAGCACTTGCTAATGAGGATCAAGTTTATAGCCTTCAATGTGGGTTACAACTCAACGTAATGTAGACTCCAATCTTTACAACTGGACTAACAAGTAACAACAGAAGTGGAGAAAAATTTTAGTTGTCAAACATTTTACCTTGCTTGCATCCACAATGAATGCTCATGAAAGCAGTTGCCAATAGATCAAAGGACATTGCACTGAGTAAATCTGCTGTAAAAGAACTTACAGTGTTGAAAGAAGTTACTTTGAAGAATAAAGTGTGCCTAACCATAGACATTGTATTTTCAATTGCTTCAGGTGAACATGGAAGTTAGACATTGAACAAAGAACTCTGAAGAAGACTCTGTGTATTTCAATGATGATGTGGGAAAGGATATTGATTGACAGTGCTATTGACTGGTAAAAGACAAAATAAATATGCCTTGGAAGTACAGTCAGCATGTTTCTTATTAGCCATCATGGCAAAATGTCATCTCACTTTGCACATACAATCAGGAGAGTCCAGTTCCTGGAACAGGACATCCTGCTTGCTTACATAGTGTGTCAACAGAAAAGAGGCGGAACTTCAGCAAGATGGATTGACAAGTTGACTGCAGTGAAGAGTTGAACATGATAATGATTGTGAGGAGGTGCAGGGACGAGTCGTGCTTCCATTGTACCTAGGCACACTACCAAGAGGAAACAACTCAATAGCTCTTAACAACAATGAAGGCTTCTGGAAGTAGAAAATTGACACTCAGGGTCCTTGTCTGTCCATGTACACTATATAGGTTAATATTATAAGTGATATATAACTGATGTATAACATTACCAGATAGAGGACATGGTAAACTGCCTTCCAATACCTAGAGTGAGGGATAGAAGTTCCACCTGAGAAGCCCAGAATAACTAATTTCTTTGTAATGATGATATCAAAGTAGAGATGAATTGGTCTAAGGCTTGGAGTAAGGCCACCAGCTTCTATGAGCTAGTAGAGGTGACTACAATGTCAACTTCCTTTTGATCTGCAGGATCTTTTGAGGGAGGGTGATGTTTGTTTTGTTTTGTTTTGTTTTGTTTTGTTTTGTTTTGTTTGTGGTGGTGGTAATGGTGCTTGTCTGGTGGGACATATCCATAACCAAAGAGGTTTTCTATTACTCAGCATGTCTTTTCTTTTGGCTAGAGGAAGCAAGCCCTTCTTGGAGTGCAATCCTTGTGTTTTGAATGTCCTTGCTCTGCATGGAGCCCTTGTAAGATATATTAGCAACAATATAGAAACCAGGAATTGACCATCCTGTGATTCCTTGAGTTCTGAGATCTGAAGACAGATTTCTTCCTTCTATCCAACTCACAGTATCTTTCTATTTTTTTCTGCTTTGCTGTAACCAGAGTTTTATATGTAAGCTTGGGGATGATCTTGTAATAGGTTGGTAAGGAAGCATAAGAAACTGACTCCCCCTCCTCCAGATATTGCCATCAAACCATAATTGCGGCAAGGGAATAACTTGTTTCTCAGAAAGACAGTATGAAGGAGATGACTATAGTAGATTCAAGTTGTAACTCTGGGGCTGAGCCCCGGTGGCGTAGTGGTTGTGCGCGGGACTGCGGCCCACTGGGACGAAGGTTCAATTCCAGCAGTGGGGCTGGGCCTCCTACTCCCACCACCCGAGAACAGTGATGCCCCCCCCCCAAAAAAAAAGAATTCAATTAAGTTGTAACTCTGATTTGTCCAGTTAAAACCTTGTCATTTGTTCTCCTTTGTGATACATATTGGGCTTGATATTTGGTTTTTAATGTTTTCTATATGTTTGTTTTTTTCCATAATGGGGTTTATCTCTGTTGTATTTTGCCATTATTGGTAACCTTCTAGACTCTGTTCTCTGCTTTTCATTGCTATTCAGAGTATGAATCCCTGCATAAGAGAATCCTTGCAACTAGGATAAGAGTCCATGGCGGAAGGGTGGTGTCTGTAGGGGGTGGGGGTTAAGGGGGGAGCTGATTTCAAGGAGTTCAAAAAGGAAGGAACTGTTTTGAAACTGATTTTTGTAGCAATTGTATAATACTAATCAATAAGATTGAACTATTGTATTAACCCCTATTAAAATGGCTCAAAAATAAATAAACAAAGAATACCAACAAAAATACAAAAACAAACAATAACAAGCATTTAGAGATGGGTTGTCCCAAGAACAGTTCTGTATAGTGCTATCAGGCTGCTATGAATCAGAAATGACTGTAGTTGGGCTTTGGAAGATGTTTGCACTTTCATTAGCACCCTTCTCAAAGTGTTCTCATTCTGCCCATACCACTTGCCCAAACTTTCCCCATGTTTCAGATTTTTGTTTTGACACAATCTTATTGTCACTACTAAAATGTACAAGTTATCTTTTGCTGTGCAATGAATCACCCCCCAAAATTAGTGGTCTAAAGCAACAATAACAATAACAGTGAGTCATGTAAGAAAAAGAAAGAAACGAGCCTCTTGCCTCAAGGAAGGACAATTTTGAGATGTTCACCTAGTTCTAGAATTATCTTTGAGATGCTGTGACTTCATGAAATTTCAGTACTTTTCTTTGTCTAAATCCACATCTTTGACTCTTCCAAAGTTTCCCCCTGAACAATCCCCAGTAAACTCCTAAAGGCAAATCCATATATCACAGATATTATATATTGAACCTGTTCTAAGGTATGGATTTATCAGCTTATTCTATTGCTTTAAGAGCAGTGATCTGTCTGAGCTCTGGTGGCGTAAGTGGTTGAGTGTGGGACTGAGGCCCGCAGGCTTGGCGGTTCAAATTCCATGTTCACTCTCAGGAGCATCACTGGTTAGCTCCCACGACCACCAGAGGGCACTGATGCCCCCCCCCAAAAAAACAGGAGTGAACCATGAAGCACACTCCACACATGTGACTTCATGTGACAGCATCGATAGATAGCGTCTTTAAAGTGATTAATTCCATCACCTTATAGTCTCCATATTTATATTAAACTATGACTTTTCTTTATTCACAATTTTATTTATTATTTATATTAAATTTTATTGGCATACAACAAACAAAAGGATTTAGCTGGCTTTATCCTTATTAAGATTAGATTTTTCATCAATTTACCCCATAACATTCTGGACTTTTCAGAGTTTTCTAGCTCTCAGAAGAAAATCCCCAGTCTAGTGAATAAATATTCATAACGTTTAAAATGTGCTACCATTTTTGCCACTTTCTTCTATAGGGTCCTGAAGTTGCAAAGTAAGTAGGGTATAGCACGGTGGGTATGTCATGTCCCCCCTTTCTTCTGTGTTCTATATATGAATTTGTCCACTCTTCATCTCTCTCTCTCTCTCTCTCTCTCTCTCTCATCTTGAATCTCTGCCTCATATATACCCTATTTCTCTGTCTCTGTCTCTGTCTCTCTGTCTCTGTATCTCTCTCTCTCTTCTTAAATCTCTGCCTCATATATACCCTATTTCTTTATCTTAAATTCCTAGTGTAGCGATCCACCAGAACCATGTGTTCATTCTGGTATAACCAGTGACTTAAAAGACTACAAAGGATTTTCTTTAAGTTAGCTTTGGATTTGCTGATTAATAATAATTATATTTATAGTGGATAATTAGAGATCTGTACTGGAAGAAGTGTAGCCAGAGTGCTCCTTAGATGCAAGGATAGAATGACCTTGTCTTACTTACTTTGGGCATACTGTCAGGTGAAGCCAGTTCATAGACAAGGACATCATACTTGGAAAATGGAGGGACAGAGAAAAAGAGATGTTTCCTCAATAAGATGAATTGACAGCATAGCTCTAATAATGGGCATAGGGACAATTGTGACAACACAATGTTTCATTCTGGTGTGCCTATGGTCACTATTGATCAGAACTGACTTGATGGTACCTAACAGCATAATAACAACAAGTTACCATAATATAAATTATATGAATGATATGTCCATCATTGTGAAGATCCTCCAGTTGGCACTATAATTAAGTACTCAATTTATTAGGAAGGGCCACTGTTTCAAACCTATTGTCTTCTGCCACAAAGATTGCTGTTGTTAGAAGTCTGTTTTTGTTAGGTCCCTTAAGTCAATTATGATTAATAATGACTCTATGTACAGCAGAATGAAACACCACCTGGTCTTGTACAGTGTTTCACAATTATTGTTATGCTTTAAGCCCAAGGGTAAGGAACTTCTTTTATCTTCCAAAGGTCATTTGGATATTTTTAACATCATTGCCAGACCATACAAAATTATCAACTTAAAAAGTAGCCTGCAATAGTTGGTCAACATTTAATTAAATAAGCCATCAGGTGGTGACTAGAACTGCTTCTCATTGGTGAAGCATTTGATGTAAGCTGTTTTGATGATTTCCACGGACCTTCCCCAACCCTGCTTTAGTTCTTTGTTGCAACCTCTATGCCAGTCGATCTCATCCACAACGTTCTTATTTTCCCTGCACCTTCACTTTACCAAACCTGATGTTCTTTTCCATGGATTGGTTTCCCCTGAGACAAAGTCTTGCCATCCTCACTTCATAAGAGTCTTCTGACTATATCTCTTCTAAGACAAATCTGATTATTCTTTTGTAAATCCATGCTACTTTTAATATAATTAATTTAAGTGCATTGACTCCTGTTAGGGAGGACGTTAGCAGGATCTCCCTATTTAATGTCCAGTTTCCACATGCACATAAAGCGATTGAAAATACCATGGCTCAGGTCAAGTTCACCTTCATCCTGAAAATGACCTCCTTGCTCCCCTGTGCTTTAAAGATAGCTTATGCCGCAGGTTTACCAAAAGCAAAGTGTTCTTTGATTACTTGCCTGCTCTTCCATGAGCAACAACTGTCAATTTAGACAGGATACAATCTTTGACAGCTTTTATCTTTTCTCCAATTATCATGACGTTACCTTGGTTCAGTTGTGAGGATTTTTATTTCCTTCAACTCATATTGATTTTCTTTCTTTCTTGCATATTGATTTTTGTTAATAAGTGCTTCAAGTTCTAGGAGTATACAATTATACAAACTCTATGGAAATAATTCTACTTTGTGTGATAAGGTTACACTGAGTTAGAATCTACTTTATAACAATTAGTTTTGGGGGTATAATATCACAATTGCAGCAGGTTGTCAATTTTCAAAATTTTTGCTACCTACTTACAAAGCTCTTTAAGTGCATTGGGTCAAGGAGTGAGCTTCTAATCCAAAGATCAAACGTTCAAGCGTACATGCTACTCTGTGGAAGAAAGATGAGTCTGTCTACTCTTGTGAAGATGTATAGTCTCAGGAACCCTAAGGGGCAATTCTGCTCTATTGGTTGCTGTAAGTAGAAATCCACTTATTGACATTAGAATTTGACTATGTTCTTGGCTTATTGTAAGGGGTTCTGGTGGTTACATGCGTTATGCTTGCTACCAGTAACCACAAAGGTTGGTGCTTCCAACCTGAGAGAAAGATGGGGCCTCTACATCCTCACAAATATGAAAGAGCAGATCTCCTCAATCCTACGAGGTCAAAGTGAGCTGACATCTACTTGATGAAAGTGAGCTTTTATGGGTGGGGGGTTCGTTTATTAAGATTTTATTTTGCACATAAGGGAGGTACCACCAGACTCCCACCCCTCAAGCTATGTAAATATTTTTTTTAAAAAATAAAACAACCTGATTCCATTACATATAATACATTAATCAAATACAATTTCTTTCTAAGGAACACTTTTCAAACTCATCTGCTTGGAAGTCTGACAGCACCTCCCCTGATTTATTGCTTTGCATCGCGTCCATGTTGTCAAATCATGGTCCTTTCATATGAATCAGAATTTCAGAAGCAAAAAGAAACCACACGGATCACAGCCACATGAGAAAGGTGTGGGGGGCAAGAAAGACATACTGTTTTTTGGCACATGGAGATGGCTGCGTGAGCAGGTGCCTTGAAATGGTGGCAAAACCAGTCCCGCATCTGCCATAAATCAAGCCTTTTTTGTCTCACACTCTGTTTTCAAAAGGTCAATCAAAAACTCACTTAATAGTTTGTCCTGGTGGAATGAACTCCAAATGTATGGCCAGATGACATTTTCATCCATTTGGGAAGTTGATGGATATCCAGAATGAGGTTGGTCATCAGTCAACATTTCACCTTTTTTGAAATGAAAAAACCACTAACACACTTAAGTTTTCCCCATCATATTGTCCTTATAAGCTGTGTTAAACATCACAGCAGTTTCTGTGACATTGTTCCAGAGAAGGAAAGAAAATTTCTTAGCTGAATGATATTCTCTGAAGGTGGCCATCACAAAAAACATAGTTCACAAAAAACTGCTTTCGTGAGAAATTTCACAGTGACAAGCAATGCCATGGACTCACAAACCCAGAGTGAGGTGTTCTATGCTCACGTACTGAAAAAAAAAGTGCACTAAAAAAGCTCCATCCAGCGGAGGTTTTCTCCAATTTTTTTGGAGGGTGGGGTACTCCCTCATTTGTCTTCCATATGCATGAAGCCCTGTGAAAGTAGTGGTTAAGTGTTGGGCTGCTAACTACAAAGTCAGGAGTGTGCAATCAATAGCCTGGCAGGAGAAGCTCTAGGCTTTCTTTTCCTATAAGAAGTTTCTGTCAAGAAAAACAACAAGGGCAGTTCTATCATGTCTATCAACCTGTGGGTTATGACCCTTTTTTGGGGGGAGGTGTCGAAGGACCCTTCCATAGGGGTTGCCCAATTCATCACAGTACCAAAATTAAAGTTATGAGGTAGCAATGAAAATAATTTTATGGTTGGGGGTCACCACAACATGAGGAGCTGTATCAAAGGGCCATGGCATTGGGAAAGTTGAGAAGCACAGTCCTATAGGATCAGTAGGGTTCAGCATCGACTAGATCACAGTGAGTCCATATCTCTCATTTTCAGTATGCATGGGGAATATAAAACACAAAAGTTAGCGAGGAAAGGAAATCATTAGACAACATCATTGATCCTTCTTGATTTATTGTGAATATGTACTTACCCTCAACCCAGCTCTATTATTTGAACAAAACGGATGTATAGTTCCCAACTAAGAAAGAACGAAAAACTTTTCCCAAACCTAAGATATTCGCCAAGTTCCCTTGGTCAGAAGCTATTCTATGCCATTTCTATTTTGAGTCTTTCTTTCTATGCCTTTTGATAAATTTCCTGCCTCCTGGGTCCTTTACCTACATTTTGCTATCATGTGTTCTGTTTCAGTAGCTTAAATTTTCTATGAATTTAATCCATGTGTTGGTTTCATGGTACCAACAGTATTCCCTAGATAAAGAAAGATTATTACTGCAATTGTAGTAATGGAAGAATAATTGACAAAATGATGATAATCTATATTTCTAGAATGTTATGGAGCCCCTGGATAACACAGACAGTTCATTGATAAACTATTAACCAAAAGCTTAGTGTTTCAAGTCCTCCCAAGGGCTCATTGGAAAAAAGGCCTGATGATCTGTTTCCAAAAATTCAGCAAGAGAAAACCTTAGAGGGCACACATTTGCTCTCACACACTTGGGCTTGCCTAAAGTGGAGTTCACATGAATGGAAATGACAGAAACTCTTTTTTGTTGGCTTGTCTTTTTCCTAGTTTACAAAGCAGTGTTAAATAGAGAGTGTAACTCAGATGAGTACATAATTTGCAACCAAGAAAGTAAAATTCCTGCACATGTTACTGAAAAGCTGTATATGTCCATAGGTTCATTCCAATTTGGTGGACTAGCTCTTTGTAAAAATCACAACTTCCATTTTTTTTCTCTATAAAAATATGGTTACCTATAGCTCTAGAAGAGGAGCTATAGGTAGCAGGAATTCAGAAAAGAGAATTATTCCAAAAGAAAAATATGTAACAACCAAGTTAGGGAAGTGTTTAATAGAACAGTCACCAAGTGAAGCAAAATAGCACCTCACATTCCATTAAAGTAAAGTGCTATGCTTCGTGTTAAGAACAATTTGGCTTCAAGCTCTGGCTTCACAGAATAAGTTTAAAGAATGAGACACTGAGCATGCCAAAAAGTGTTGCAGCAGTGTGAGAAACTCTCTGTACGCTCTCTCTCCAAGGGCTGTAGCAAACCTTCAGTTCTTCTTAGTTGATTTTAACGTGGGAAACTGGGGGCCTCTCAAGTGCATCATAGGCAAGTAGCTATTTTCCCATGTGGAATTTTAACTAGATATTGAATTTTATGTTCAACTATTGGAAATGAGTTCAATGAAAATTTGTATTGTTGGGTCTGTAGTAAATGATCAATGTGAAATTATGAGGTTTAACAATAATATATTAGCTGTATTTTTAAAATGTCCTTTACTTTTAAATAAATTACTAATATCCAGCAACTAACAACATTCATTCAGATTAGGATTTTAGTGAGGAAAGGCATAAACCTGAATGAATATTAAGGTCCTTGGGACTGTTTCTTGAACTTCAATGTTAAGGCAGTTTTTCATATTTGAAGCTGAAATGTACTATTGAGTCACTAGGTATGTGTACTTAGCTAACATACACAAGGGAAATCCATGGTGAACTTCAATAGGAAGGGTTTAAAATCTGCTGTCAGATAGCTCTAGGTTTGAAATGTACAATTACCACTTACCAAGTGTACAATCTTAGCTTACTTTATTTTCAGTATGGAACTTATCTCACTGTAAAATGACATTATTTTACCCATGTTTCCATTTTAGCTCATTTTCCAACTCCATTTATTTCAGTCTGTTATCAGACTATCTTAATTCCTTGCTTCCTGATTCATCAGCCCTATTAGCTACACAAGTCAGAAGAAGTCTCCAATTTACCACCTGACCCATGGATTTGAACTGGAATTACTTGTTTCTACAACTATGTGAGCCATTTCTTGAAACAAACATCTTTTGATATATATAAGCATCACTGGTTTTCCATCTCTAGAAAACCCAGATTAATACTTCTCCTACCTCGACCTTGAAAATTCTGAATATGGAAGGCAGCATTAAATTTAAAATGCCATTAGGACCAAGGAGCCTGCTGCATTGTTGATAGAATCAACCAAACCCTAGTTTCTATTATCTTAAGTTAAAATACAAGTTCTGGAGAATAACTTTGTGATTGTTGTTAGGTACATATGTAGGGTTTACCTCTTCCTCTTGTCCAAGGAATGAGAGATGAAGTCTTGTCATCTTTACTTCCAAGGAGTATTCTAGTTGTACTTCTTCCAAAGGGGGCAACTCATGGTGCTTGCATGCCTCTTAACCAGCAGCATTATTCAAGTGTATATTTCTTTTTTGATTTTCTGCAGACTATGTCCAACTTTCATATGCATATGAAGTGATTGAAAATGCCGTGGCTTGGATGAGGCACACCTTAGAATACTTGAAGTATTTACAGTCCTTAAAATATTGTACTGTTACCAAAGTGCAGTAGAAAAACCAAGCTTATACTCTGAAAACTTCCATTAAGATAAGGATAAATCAAGAATTTATATCATAATGTTTCTGCCTGTTTATAATATTGTTCTTTTATTTAGTTCAATTCCCTCCTATATAATCCTGTGGCAAATTCTATCAAATAGAAGTTAAATATTGGGACTATATTTGTTTCATTCATTGTCTAGTGACAGACATATGATCCTCTTGTTCAATATAAAAGACAAGTTCAAAAGATGACTAGGAATGAATGCCCATGTTTTATAAAGAGGAGTAGAGGAAAAAAATGTTTCTTTGTTTCTGTAGTGTTTTCAGTGTTTGAACATGCTGTGTGTATAAACTATACTCACTGGTCAGCATAATTCAAAGAACAAGTCTACTCCATAAGATGATAGAGGGCATCTTCTTATGTGTAGCAATACTTTGGCAATTTTATTTGTCATTAGATTCTTACTGGAGCTCAGATTAGTCTGATTGACTCACCGAGCACTGGGTATGACATGACCAATTGTAGGAAAAACTGTTTATTTAAAAACTGGGACAGTTTAATTTGTACTCTCTGGAACATTGGGATTTTTATTTGATTCAGCACTTTTAAAACCTACATTTTTTTCTTTATTTTTCCCATCCTTCTCTGGACACATTTATTTAATTTGTAAAAAATGTTCCCTTACTACAGGTCTTCCACAGTAATCACCAAATAATTCCAAACTTCTGGGAAGAAGATTGGTTTGTAAGACCATAGCTTGTGGATATTTTTCTAATGAGTAAACCATATTTTCTTCAGCCCTGAAAAGTCCTGTGTGTGTACAGCATGTTTTATAGCGTCTTTATTCCCAAAAGAAAGAATTACACAATTCAAAGAAGAGAAAGTTGAAGTAATTCAAAATTACAAAGTTCTGAAACTATGTTTAACCTGTAACTAGTGAATTGCTTATTTAATTATGGCACATTCCTATCATGGCATGGAAAATTTTATTTATCATCTTTTGGTGACAGAAGTTTGCTTTCAAAGTTGAATTTTAACTTCTGTAGGCGCAGGTAATAGATGTTTACCTTTTCTCATTCCATCTTTCAGTTTTGAAAATGTATCAAAGTTGGGTTCCTTGGATTATTTTTTGTATATATGTGAATGTGCCTCAACTCAGTTTGCACTCAAAGTACACTGTTTCTCCTTAAGCTGATTATATTTGCAATTAGTTGAGGTAAATTTGAAACAAATGAAGTTCAAGATGCCCTAAAGAAAGCAGGCATAGAAATAAGAAAAGATAAATTATGTATGGATGAATTAAGCATTGGATTCAGCATAAGGATATGTATTAGGTATTGGTATTATACAGACACAACATATCATCATCTTTTAAAGTAATTATACATTCCAACCTAATCTTGTAGACTCTGATATCCTTCTGTATTTTCTTAAATACTAATACCTGTTAAATATTCATGGAATGAATGAATCAATAACAAATCAACTCAGTAATCACAGTGAAAGCGGAAACTGAAATAAGCAAAATTTATAAAAATCCCTGTCATCTTCTAAAACAACAACCACTGAAATGGTGTAATCAAACAAACTGCATCTGTGGAAAGAAAAGTAGAGAAGCTCAATAACTGCAGTCAAAATAAAGCCAGGAACTGACTTGTGGAACAGACCATCAATTGCTCATATGCAAGTTCAAGTTAAAGCTGAAGAAAGCTAAACTAGTTCACAAGTGCCAAAATGAAATTTTGAATATACTCCTCCTGGGTTTAGAGATCATCTCAAGAACAGGGCTGAGGCACTGGACACTAATAATTGAAGACGATATGACTTATGGGATGCCACAAGAATGTCATACAGGAATAAAGGAATGTTCATAAAGGAATTAGGAAAGAAAGCAAAGACCAAAATGGACTTCACAAGACATGTAAAGCAGCTAAATAAAATGGAAACTATGTAGAGAAAAAGCTAGTCATGACAAAATAGAAACTTGCTCATTCTTCCCAAATTATCCATGCCAATTTCTGTGTTTATCAGTGAACTCAATATAGACAAAGTGTTAGCAGGGTTCTCTTCCTCATTAAGTCGTGTCAGGTATGGTATGTCTCTTGGTTCTCACTCTCATTCTTTCTCCAATACTCTTCTTAACTGGTTTTGATCCTCCAGGATGGTTGTTACAGCTCTTAACTAGAGAATGTGGTACAACTCTAGTAACTGTGATACAAGTCAAAATCATGGAAAGTCTAAAGGCAAAATTTTATGAGCAACTTCAGTACAGAATATGCTGAGCCATATGCTCAGTCTTTACAACTCACTCTCAAAGATGTTGGCTATACTACAGCCATTGGAGGATGTCATCTCCTGTTATCATTGTTTCTAGATGCCTGCAAGTTAATGCTAACTCATAGGTACTTTATGCACAACAGAACAAACCCTTGCCTGACTGTGATTCATCCTCACAATCCTGTTTATGTTTTATCATACTATTGCAATCTCTGTGCTATGAATTCATCTCTTTTATAGTCTCCTTCTTCTTCGCTGAGCTCTGCTTTCTAAATATGATTTTATTTTCTCTCCTGATAACACGTGCAGCATATGTGAGACAAAGATTCATCATCATCATTTCTTTTTTTTTGGGGGGGGGCTTGCATCTCTGCTCTCTGGTGTTCATGGGAGCTACCCAGCGCTGCTCCTGAGAGTCACCACTGGATTTGAACCAACCAAGTCCACGGGCTGCAGTCCTGTACTTAAACACTTACGCCATTGGGGATGAGCCCTCATCATCATCATTTCTTAAGGAGCAATCTAACTGTACATTTTCCAGGACCCGAACTAAAAGAACTAATGTTAATGAGGTGATTCTTGTAGGAATCACCAGAGAAACCTTGTAGGAAAGGGTATAACTGTCCCTGTAGGTTTCTGAGACTAATACTTTGCATAACTAGAATATATCATATTTCTCCTTTGAAGTGGCTGATTGCATGAGACTACTGACCTCATGGTTAACCACCCAACACACAGGCACTACATTACTAGGGCTCCCTGTCTTATAAGGTAGATATGATTATTCTTCTGGCAGTCCATGGTACACTCACTGTTATTTGCCAATACTATAATTGAAATGCATAAATTCTACTGAGACCTCCAACTGTCACATATTTAAGAGTCTTTTGAAAACACCATGACTTAGGTCAGGAATCTCTTTTTCCTCAAATGCCATCTCTGCTTTTCAACACTGAAAATAGGTCTAGTAGAGCAGATTTTCTCAATATATATATCCTTTGCTTTCTTGACCGCTTTTCCATCAGCATAGGTTGCAAATGCAAGCACAATGCTATTGGTTTTCTTTCATGTGTTGAATTGTAATCCATACTGAGGACTGTAGTTCTTTACAACAGTAGTCAAGCTTCTATTATCTGAATATTATCTATAATAAATAACCTTTCTCTAAACCAGATTCTAAGTTCTTCTTTGTATAGTGCAACTTTTCTATTATAGTTCAGCTTATAGATTGATTTAGTATGGTGAAAGGATATAACTATGTCATATACCTCTCTTGATTTTGAACCACTCAGTATTTCTTTGGTCATTTGACTTCTTTTGATTCATGTATTGGCTCCTCGTAAACATAATATAGAGTTCTGTAATTCTTACTGCTTTCAATGTTGCTCATAGTTTGCTATGATCCACACAGTTGAATGTGCTTTACTGTCCAAAAACACAAGCTAATATCTCCTGGAATTCTCTGCTATCAGATAAGGTCTATCTGATGTCAGCAATGTTATATCGAGTGCCCTGTGCACTACTGAATCTAGCTGGAACTTCTGGTAGCTCTCTGTTAATATACTCCTACCATGAGTTGTGATTTACCATTAGCCAAGTTATTATATGAAAGTTGCTTCCTATACTAACTGCATTATTCAATCATTTGTGTATTCTGTCCCATCTCCTTAGCTGCAAATGTGCAGAGACTTCTTCTTACATGCTATGAACACACTGTCAGGAGACTCCAGTCCTTGAAGAAGGACATGACCCTTGGTGAATTGGAGGGACAGTTAATAAAGAGCAAGGTCCTCAGTGAAATGGATGGACACAGTATCTGCAAAAATGGACTCTTACCACAAGCCATCCATCCATCCATTTTGTCAAGCACATTTATACATTTGCTACCATCATCATTTAAAAAAGCATTTTCTTTCTACTTAAGTCCTTGGTATCAGCTCCTCATTTTTCCTCCCTTCCTCTCCCTCTCTCCCCTGTGATTAAACTTGAATTTTATGATGAGAATTAAAGA
This sequence comes from Nesogale talazaci, assembly GCA_004026705.1. Lineage (NCBI taxonomy): Eukaryota > Metazoa > Chordata > Mammalia > Afrosoricida > Tenrecidae > Nesogale > Nesogale talazaci. The sequence continues at coordinate 15,905 of PVJH01010753.1, forward strand.
AAATTAAGACATCTGCTGCAAGAGAAATAAACAAGTTGAAATTCTTTCATGATCATAAAAATGTTACCCCCTTAAAAAAGAAAAAAAAAGACTAGAACTGTTTTGTGCTTTAGGAATTTACAGCCATAAAGATTTAGTTATCTTGTATTTGGACTCTGAAATGTGTAGTCCAAAAAAATCTCTGTTGCCAGCAAAAATGAAAAGAGCTGGAATGCATAGATTTTACTGACAAGCATAATCCAAACCTCACCTCCTTGTCTTTGTACTGAATTTTTATTCAGTGCTTAAAATACAGAGCAGGGTGTGGGCATTGGCCTGGCCACACTCAGAATTCTAAATGGTGCAAGTATTTTGCTGGTTGGCATGAAGGTCCCTCTCTAGAAAAGATATGAGAACTCTGCTTGTGCAACTATAAAACACTAAGCAGTCTGACATGATATAACTGTGAGGCTACTCTTGCCTAGGCATGGTTTTTTCTCCCTAAAATGTCATCAAGTTTTAGGAAGAGAAGCATATGAGGTAATAGGCTTCATATGCCAATAGGATATTAATTTCTAAAACATGCATCCTGAACATTTGAGAGGGCGACAGGAATGCTTTCTCAGTTAATTCCCCAAAGGGCGTAACAAAACTAAATATGTCTGTTAAAAGTCGTTTATAAAGCATGTATTACATTATGTTCAGATTAATGTGTTTTTAGGAGTGTTTTTGAGCACAGTATACAAATCCAACTGTCTAAACCCTAGAATGTGTCATGAAGGCCCACCTCAAAAAAAGACAATATTTTCCAACACTTAAAATTATATCATTTAAATTGTCAGAGGTGGAACCTTCAGGTTTTTTAACTCACAAGAGAAGTAGTTCAGATTAGGTATAACTAGCTTTGCTTTCTCAATATCCTCGCTAATTAATATCATCATAGCAAATGCAAAATCCAGATGTAGCAAAGTTGAACAAATATGTGTTACAATTAAAAAAAATCAATCTGGTGTTTAGATATGTGTCCAGTGCTTCTCAGCCTCTGTTTTACCTCAGGCAATTTATTTAATTTTGAAATTTTAAATGGCTGATGAAAAACCGATGCATTTTCTAGTGAGCAAAATGGAGGTGGAACATGTCCATTGAACTCTCTGATCAGAGGAAGAGGGACTGGAAGGACACATCCAATGTCTTAAGCAGATCAGAAGTGCCAACTAGCATCGCCTAAAGACAAATCATTTTCACAAGGGTTTTTCTCAAAGTCCCCAATTTACCACTTACCTTTGACTCCCAGTAGTCCCAAGTGCTGCAGAGCTGTGCTGCCTTCCTGAAGGTTATCAAGACTCAGCACTCAGAAACAGGTTGCTCCGCCTTTCTTCTTAGTTGTCTCTAAATGGGGTTGCAATCACGACCTTTATATTAGCAGTCTAGCATGTAACAATTTGTACTTCCAGGGACTCTCTAATTAAGTTTAGAGCTCCAATTGTACTATGAATTCAATCCTTTTTTTAAAACCAGGCCTCTGCTTTAAGTCTCTTTTCATGAATCATAAAGGTAAACTCAACACTACCTAAGTCAGCTGAAAAAATCCCAATAGTGGTAGGTAATGATTTTTCTATTCCTATAAGTTATTTTTACTAAATAGTCAACTACATTCACATGTATCTTTAAAATATATATAATTATTTTATGATATATATGATGGAAAATTTTACTAACATTTTAGTGGAAGAACCTCTTCATATGAATCTCAGCACATCAAGTGGCTGGTTAGCTCAGTGGGTTAAAGCATGGTGCTAATAAATTTATGCACTACATAGATGCATAATTATCTGTCTCTTTTGCAATTACCTTCAAGTATAATCTAAAACTAGACTTCATATCCATGTTTGACTTCATAATGGTTTAATTATTTTGATAGATATTTATGTTCTTCAGTTTTGCTGCTCAGGATGCTAGAATGTTTTCCTAGTAGTGTCTAAGAACATATTTTGTAAAAATTTCAAAAAAGAAGAATTTTGCCTCAGATTGGAAGGCCCTCAAAATACATCTGGAAAACTGACTCTTCATGTAGCGTTAACTTCAATGAGATGGTAGAGTAAGGCTTTCATTTGCTGATGTGGTGTGACTCAGAATGTGAAGAGACAGCTGTGGATATTGTGGCAGTCATGTGCTTATGTTAATTTTATGATTGAAATGTAGGGGTGGAGTCTGGCCTGTTAATCTGGAGATAGCCATTGAGTAGCCAATGAGATTTCTGTGTGGGTATGGCTTTCTCTGGAGACTTCTGGGAAATCTCCCGATATTTCCCTCATGAAGATGAGAAGCTATCTTCTCCAGTTGTTGGGAGTTAGTGTCAGAGGCGATGAGCTACGGAAAAGACAAGGTGGCAGCATATGAGAAGCTGGAAGAGCTGGCGGAGAGACCACATGGCTTTGCCCTTGTGGAGCCAGACCTCTGAAGCTGGAGCGGTATGCTGTTGATAGACCCTGAGGCCTGGAACCGAGGAGCAATGGGGAGACCCCTGCCAGCACCAGAATTCTGCACCCACTGACCTGTGGCTTTGGGAATCGGAAGGAGACTTTGTAGACTGATTTTGGGCATATGGGTTGATATCAGACTTGTGACTTTGTGCTTCTTAGTGTCACTGTGTATGTAAACCATTTCCTTATATCCACATGCACATCTTTGAAATTTGTTCCTCTAGTCTACCCGGACTGACACAGATATCCATTCAGCAAAGAGGAAGACCACCCTCCACAGAACAGATGGACCCTGGGCCTGCAGCAATGTGCTCACAACACTATGATTGTGAAGATGGTGTGGGACCAACTGCCAAGTGTTATGTTCTCTTGTATGTGTGTCACTGTGAGCTACTTCTGAATAACAGAAGCTAACACTTTTATAGAGAACAGTTTATTTTTCTCATGTTTTCAAACTTAGGGCCTAAAATATGAGAGCAGCCACATAAGACACATTTAGATGTGGGACACCTATTCAATTAGTCACATAAAATTAGGTATCATTTGGGGGAAAATCACCAACACTATAAAAGATCCTATTGAGTGATAATAAGGTATATGACTTGTTTTCAGTCAAATAGCCTGTATTATCATAAAACACACACTTTTTGTTAATCAAACTTTAAAGTATGAATATGAAACTTATCAATAAAAATCTAGTCATAGTACATAGAATTATGTTAAAAACTTGTGATTGGTGATATATAATGGAATAAAATATTTCACTAACATAAAATGGATTTTTAAAATCTTGCAAGTAGCTCATCATATTTCTGAGAAAAACAGATTCACTTTCAAACTCCCCTTTTTCTCCCTCCCCCCTCCATCCTTCTCCCTTACTATGCTGTACCCCACATGTACCTCCCTTAGTTTGGTTCCACCTCCAGCAGTGGAACAGGAGGAAGGCAGAAGGAAATAGAGGAAGGAATGAGAAGACAAAGAGCACTTGTAGAGGCCTAAACACAGGCATGTATATATGTAAATAAAATTATCTATGATAAGGTGGGAATAAATTCAGGTACATATAGCTATAGGCTTATTACTAAAGCAGCAGCTGGACCGTGGGCCCACACCCAGGCAGGCACTCACTCAATGCAAGAACACTTTGTTCTATGAATCTGCTATTCCATGATGCTCATTGGCCCAATATGATCACTGAAGTCAAATAAGTACATAAGCAAACGTGATGAAGAAACTGATGGCACCCAGATATCAAAGGATATGGAAACTGGGGTCTCAAAGCCTGAAGATAAATGGCCAACTAGCTGAGAAGTATCCAAGCCCACATAGAAGAAACATACCAGCCAGTGTGGCTGTGAGGGGTCAAAAGCATCAAGACTCAGGCTTCAAACAGGAAAGAAAAAATATCACTGTGTACGCACCTTCCTGAGATGATCACTGAGGACACATAGGGACATAAGCAAGAGTAGTGAAGATAGCTGATGGTACTCGGCTATCAAAAGATATAATGCCTGAGGTTTTAAAGGCTTGAGGATAACCAAACAGAGCAACAAAGCCCACCATAGAAGAAGCACACCAGCCTGTGTAACCATGACGATTGGAAAGAACCGGGTATCAGGCATCAAAGAACAAAAATCATATAATTATGTGCCCACCCTGCCGACATGATCGCTGAGGACAAAAGGGTGCAGAGGCAGACAGAGGGGAAGAAACTGATGGTGTCCAGCCACCAAAGGATATAGTAGCTGCGATCTTAAAGGCTTGAAGGTGAACAAGTGACCCTCTAGCACAGAAGCAGCAAAGCCCACACCAACCTGTGTGATCACAAGTGGTCGAAGGGAGCAGATATTAAGCATCAAAGGACAAGAATCAAATCAGTGAGAATGAGGGGGAAAGCAGGGTGGGAACCCAAGACTCATTTGTGGGTAATTGATACCCCCCTATAGGGGAGTCACGGAGAGGAGATGGGCCTGTCAAAGTGCAGAGAGGTAGGGATGAAGCATAAGACTTTCTTCTAGTTCCTGAAAGCTTCCTTCCCACAACAATCACGGTCCCAACTCTACCTTGTAAGTCCAGCTGGACTGGAGGAAGAACACTGGCAAAGATGAGAACTGGAAATACAGGGAACCCGGGGCAGATGAACCCCTCAGGGCCAGTGGTGAGAGTGGAGTTATCAGATGGGTGGAGGAAAGGTGGGGTGGAGAGAGGGAGCCAACTGCAGGGATCTACAGACTGTCTCCTACCTGGAGAACTGACATAGGGAGGAGTGGGCATGAGGAGATGTCAGGCAGTGTAAAATATGACAAAGCAATAATAATTTATAAAGTAATGAGGACTGGGGGGGAGGGGAAAAAAAGGACAGAGGCGGGAAGGAAGAGAAGCTCATATCAAGAGTGGAAAAGCGGATATTTTGAGAATGTTAATGAAAGCAGGCATGTGAAGGTGCTGGCACAGTGTATATAACTGTTTTGTGAAAAGTGATGTATGAGCCTCCAATAAAATGATTAAATAAAAACAATAAATAAATAAAAATTTTAAAAATATAAAATAAAATGAAGAGACTGCAAATTAAAAAAAAATTCTTAAAAAGTGTTCCTCATTTTTTTACAGTAATTCCTTTAACATGTTTAAGATAATTACCTAGCTGCTCCTTTCAGAGTTGACTGTATAGTTTGCCTCTATTTTAAATTCAACAAATTGAACAAAAAATAAATTTTCTCCATTTTGTAAACATTTTTTTCACAGAATTGAATGCACAAAGGAGCTTCAAAAAGCTCATGGAAAAGGACCATCATATTTTAATTTCATATTTCCTTGAAATTTTTGAAACAAATTCATAGTACCTTCTGCTTTGATTTTCTCAATCTATTTCAAATGTTATCTCTTTTTTAAATATAGATTATTCATGACTCATGTATCTAAAAACTTCATTGTATTTGTCTTAGTCTGATAAAGCATGATAAATAATATACCATGCAGTGATTACTAAATGCAAGAGTATTTTTTCATTGTCAAAAAAGATCCTATAAAAGGCAAATTAAATTTTATTTATAGACTTTAAAATGGTTTTCATTTAGGCATTTATTAACTTTCAGAAGTAGTAGTGTATAGAAATACTATTATTTTCTGAAATACTATCATCATTGAGCTGATCTGATAAATGAAAATGAAGGATTTTCAATTCCATATCTCCTATCTTGAAAAAAATTACCCTTAAGCCTTCTGAAGTGTTCTAATATCTCATTGATAATTTTCAAGCTTTTCTTAATATTATCAGGTAGAGAATATCATTGACTCTCAAATATCATCATATATATTGACACTTCTTCGAAATACTGAAATATTTAGTCTTAGAGGATACAGTTGAAATAGCCAGCCACTCTGTTTTTTCACAAGACTTTTATTCACTTATTAAATAAAGCATTTTAAAATGTCAGTGAAATTCACATGCTGTTAGGGGCCATCAAGTCTGTTCTAACCCAAAGCAACTGGATGCACAGCAGAGCAAAACACCACACAGTACTCCTACACCCCAACAAGTGTTGCTACATTTGAGCACACTGTTGTAGCCACAGTGACATTCTATCTCCTTGAGGACTTTCCTGCTTTTTTGTATCCTTCCACTATACAGTCTCTTCCCCCCCACCTAAAAATGTGTCCAAAATATGTATGTATTTGTGCCTCCAAGGAGGACTCTGACTATACTTTTTCCAAGACAACTTTGTTTATAATTTTATAAGATCATGGTACTTTCAATATCTTCTCCAGCACTAAAATTCAAATGCATTGATTTTCCTTCAATCTTATTTATTCAATACAGTTTCCACATGCATATCAGGTGATGGAAAATGTCATGGCTTAGGTGAGTCAGAGCGATTCCTCAAAGTAACATCCTTGCTTTTTGTGTTACTTTGTGTAGGCTAGAGAAACAAGTTCATAGACACTCACTGTGCATAAGAAGATTTTTATACAAGAGCAATTGAATATTGAAAAGATATACCACTCCAGTCTAGATCAATTCCATAGGTCTGATATTATCCCATGTGTTTGATACTAATCTATAAAATACTCTTCAGCTTCCCAAAAACACATACAATGATTGCAAATGCAGCAAGGTCACAGGTTCGTGGGTGGAAGGTCGTGCGTATCCAGTGGCGGCAGATGCATGGCAGCACTGGCGGAGGGCTTCTTGTGGCTCTTTCAGCTCTTGCTCTTGCTGCATCCATGTATCTCCACAGGGCTTATCCTCAATAATGTCTTCTAGAGAGTCAGCTTTGCCAGTAGACAGTCTCCAAGGTAGTGTGTGTGTGTGTGTGTGTGTGTGTGTGTATTGGGTCCTGCCTCCAACGAGGTCATCTAGCTGAGAGTTGATCAACAGGCTAAACTCTATCCATTCACTCTTTAGTCTTGAAATGACAACAGATTACATAACTACCCATTTTTAAAACTCTCATGGGGTCTCATGCACCACAATTACCTAATACAACATGGGTTTTGATCTCTTGTCTTCCGTGTCGACGAGCAATGATTGTAGATCCAAGAAAGACAAAATCCTTGACAACTTCAATTATTTATTTGTTTATCATTGTTACATACTGGTCCACGTGTAAGGATATTTATTTTCTTTACATTGTAGTGCCTACTGAAGGGTTGAATTCTTGATCTTCATCAGCAAGTACTTCAAGTCTCTCTGTTTCAGCAGGTAAGGTTGCATCATCTATATCTCTGTCAGGTTGTTCATAAGATTTCCTCCAAACCTGATGCCATGTCCTTCTCCATATAAGCCAGGCTATCTGATGATTTTCTCCATATACAGATTGGATAAACATGGTGAGAGGATACACCTTGAATTTAAACCATGCCATATTCCCTTGTTCTGTTAGCACCACTGTTTCTTGATCCATGAACTTTCTGCATGAGTACATTGAAATGATGTGAAAGTCCCATTCTTTTCAAGATTATCCATAGTTTTTTTTTATTATTTCCCCAGTTAAATACCTTTGTATAGTCAATGAAACTCAAGTAAACATATTTCTGGTATTGTATATCTTGAACCATGGGCCATATGACATCAACAAAGATATACAGTTTTCCAAGTCCTCTTCTGATTGTGATATTAACCTATGACAGTCTAAATATTGTTATAAACAAAGTTGAATGTCTTCAACAAAATTGAACTGGTGTGTGGTAACAACCATCTTGTTCTATAGTTTGAGCATATATGGATCTCTTCCAGTCAGTAGGCAAAGTAGCTGTGTTCCAAATTTCTTGTAATAAGAGTGAGTACTTTTAGTACATTATCGCTTACTATTCTTCAGCCTTATCTTGAATTTATGAATGAGCAATTAATAGTCTCTTCCAAAGTCAACCCCTGACCTGGTTTTAGCTATGCTATTAAATTCTCCTTAATCTTTTCTCACAGATCCAATTAACTGGATTTCTGGGTATTCTATCTAGAGAAGTCCACATGTAGAGTGGCTTTATGTGTTGTTGAAAAGTGGTTTAGCTTAGTCCCAGTGGCATAAGTGATTGAGTGCAGGACTGCAGCCGGTGGGCTTGACAGTTCAAATCCATTGGCGGCTCTTGGGAATGGCACTGGGTGGCACCCATGACCACCAGAGGCAGTGATGCCCAGAAGCAAACAAACAAACAAAAAGTGATTTTACTTATGAACCAGACACTGGACTTGTAACATTCAATCACATTAATTCTTGCTTAATTTTAATCACTGATTTCATATTTTCTAATTAATGCTCCTTCTCCTTTGTTTCTAACATTTGCATCCCAATCACTACTGTTAATGTATCTTGATTTCAAACTTAATTATTATCACAATAATGTTATTGGTATAACTAATTTCTTCATCACTAGATGTTGTGATAGATGTTTACATTTGTGTAATAATTGTATCGATTTGATTTCCTTGAAGGCAGATAGGTGCAACCCTGTCATAGCCAGCATTGAATATGATGATTGATTTTGCAGTATTCTTTTGACTATGAATGTAATGCTATTTTTGATTATGTGATTCCAAGTGTAATAAAACATATGACTAGGTGATTCAAAGCAGTTGTCATATAGCTTCCAGAATCACAGCTACACAGAAGCCATCACAATATGAAAAAATTACAGACTAGTAGACTGTAAAGAAGTGGGACAAGGAAAAAGAGGAAGTCCTCCAAGAAAGTGGATTGACACAGTGGCTGCATCAATCAGCTCAAATATAAAACAATTGTGAGCATGGTACACACCTGTCCAGTGTTTCCTTCGGTTGTGTTTAGGGTTCCTATGAGTTGGAACTAAGCTGGCAGAAGCTAATAATAACAACGTGAGTGGAAGCTATTCAGTGGTACATGATAAGAATGTTCTTCGAAATCCTGGTGGAACTTGGAGGTAAGTGCTGCACATGGAGTGTGAACCCCCAGTTTATCACCAACCATTCCATTCAACAGATATGAAACCATCTACTTCTCTAAAGATATACAAAGACTCAACAACACTACAAGGTGTAATAGGGTAGATTTATGGTGCCAACATGGGCACTAAACACATGTGGGATTAATAAGGTGTCAGCTTATTTGATAAATGAAAAGAGATAAATGACTCATCTAGCCTCAACTTTTCATCTTTGTGCTCTGATGATTGGACCAGTATGCGGCTTCCTTAGCTAGTTATCTACCTCAACTTCCAAGCAAGTTGGATATCAGTGGGACACCCAACACATGGACCATGTCACTATAGTTTGAAATTCCTTTGGGACATGATTTTTCACACTGCTAGTGCATACATACTTGAGCTGGGGATGACCTTGTTGTCTGGCTGACTGTTGGTGACCTGTCCTGCTTTTTGCTGCCTGTGTCTGAACTGCCTGTAATTCACAACAGCAGAGTCAGTCGTCTGCTTCATAGACTTGCACCCAGCAGACCTCATGAGCAGAAGGACTATTAGTACATTAATAATCTCATGGAAGCATATGGAACTGCACCCTCTGAGCTGCTCCATGGACTAATTGTCTGTTTAATCTTCAGGTGTTCTCTCTCTCATCATCTATCTATAGAATCATAAGTGTTCCTGTTTAGTTTTGCTAGAGAATCTAATATAGTCACTATAAATGGAATCACATTGATGGCAGTGAGTAGTAATGAGAATGACATTTACAAGCATTGTGCAAATGCACATCTAAATCCCAGAAGATAATTCAAGATTATTTTTGTTGTTAGGTGCCATCCTGTCAGTTCTGAGGAATAGCAAACTTATGTACAACAGAACTCTTCCCCGTCATGGCCAACTTCACAATTTTTTTTAAATGTATGAACTCATCAGTGCAGCCATTGTGTCAAAATATCTTGTCGAAAGTTTTCTCCTGTTTCACTGCCCTGCTCCTTTACCAAGAATGATGCTTTTGTCCAGGGACCGGTCTCTCCTGACAGCATGTCTGAAGTTCATGAGACTCATCCTCTGCATTTTTGCTCTGAGAATTTTGATAGTAATTCTTCCAAACCAGATTTGTTGGTTCTTTTGTCAGCTTCTGGTACTTTTTATTATTCTTCACTCCTACTATAAATACATGAATTCTTCTTTAGTCTTCTTTATTTGATGCCCTACTGCCACGTGCCAATAAGATCATTGTTGGGTCAAGCACACCTCTCTGCTTTTTAAAGAGAGCTTGTGCAGCGTATTTGCCCATGAGAAAACCTAATTGAAGCTTTTGACTGTAGCTTCCATGAGCATTGTCTGGGCATCCAATCAAGAGAAAATCCTTGACAATTTGAAATTTTTCTCCCTTTATCCTCATGTTACCTACTGATCCACCTCTGAAAATTTTGACCTTCTTTACAGACTGAAGGTTATAATTCTTGCTCTTCGCCACAAGTGTTTCAAGTCTTCATTTTCAGCAAGCAAGGTTGTGTTATCTGTCTACTCCAGCTGTTAATAAAATTTCTTCCAATCTCAATGTCACATCCTTCTTAATAAAAGCTGGTTTACATGCTTATCTGTTCAGCAAACAGACTAATAATTATGATGATTGGATATAAGCCAGATGCACTCCTATCCTGATTTCATACCATTCAAATTTCCATAGTTCTATGCACCCAACTTCATGATCCATGTACAAGTTCCACCTGAGCACATTGTAATATTCTGTCATTCCTATTTCTCAGAGTTATCCGTAGTTTATTATAATCCACACAGTTGAATAATTCATCATTGTCAACAAAACAGAAGTAGTATCTTTCTTATATCATCTGCTTTGATTCAGGATCCATCTGACATTAAAAATGTTATCTTTTGTGACAAGTTCTTTTCTGAATCTGGCCTGAAACTCTGGCATTGCTTTACAATGTATTCTTGCATATAGTACTGAAAAACCTTCAGCAAAATTTTACCTGTATACCTGTCATTTTGTCATCCTGTGGTGATTCAAATATTGCGGGATGCTTTGTCAGAGGTATTTTGAATGCCAGCTGGGCCTCTCAAATGAAGAGATTTCAGCAGGGCTTCCAGACTACAAAAAAAGAATTTACTTTCTACTTCTGTAGAATTTGCCATGAACATTTTTATTAAAAATTAAGAATAAGAAGATATAATTTAATGAGTTGTTTAGATCAAGCAAACCATGAAAACTTGTGTAAAATCCTTTGCTGACAATATTTTCCAAAAAGACCCAGTTACTCTTCAGAGAAAAATGCTTTAGTTTTCCCAAGTGCTTCTGATTGGGTTTGGGGAACAAAAATACTTCTGTTTTCTGTGTGTACTTAAAATGCAAAACTGATAGTCTACTGGATTTTTACTTTTGAACATCTCTATTTATCAAACAATGGTGGGGTGAGAGTTCAGACATCATTATTATGGACAGATGTTTCATTATAGATTGGACTTTTGAATATAACAAAGTCATGTAACAACATTTTAGTAGGTGTTTTTCTGAGTGCCTAAAAGTTTAATCTATAATAATATTAAAAACTTGATCAGATACAGTTATGCTGATACTGTGCAAGATACTCAAAACATATGCAACTGTCGTCCTAGCAGAATAATAATACATATTGATACTCAGGAAAATATGCACCTATTATTAAAAAATGCTTAGTCTGATCATGAATAAGCACCATCATACAAATGTGATATATTTAAAGTTGAACTTCTTTTTTGGGGGGAGTATCACTACCCTCTGGTGGTCGTGGGAGCTACCCAGCACTGCTCCTGAGAGCCACCGCTGGATTTGAACTGCCAAGCCCTGGCCGCAGTCCTGCACTCAACCACTTACGCCACCGGGGCTCAGCCCAAAGTTGAACTTCTTTATGAATTTTTAGATACTAATTTCACCATCTTATGAAATTTTCACTCCTGTTTATATCAGAAAGGAATGCCTTCCAAGAATAAAATTAAAACATACTTGTCCCTCATTACTATGCTTTTTCAAATTTGAAATTTCACCTATGTATACATGAATAACCCTTTATAACTCCATTCATGGTAACATAAACAGAACTATACATCTCACTTCACAGGAAAGTAGGTGAAAGGGTACAGAGTGACTCAGTGTGTAAATGTGTAAATATACAACAAAAATTTTTACTATGTGGTTTCTGGCAATGTTTGAAGTTCTCATATATTTCATTAGCTACTAGTAATAACATCCACTTTGGAATACTGTAATAATATTTACTTTTGCCAAGTTACATGAAATTATATAGTGATTTTTAGTCTTAAAACAATCTAGGAAGAATGCATGGGGAAAGGTGGACATTGACATGTAAAGCGAGTGTGTGTAAAGGCTAAGTTATCCTTGAAAGTAAAATCTTTGGGGCATTTAAGTGAATTTGGAGAGTAATAAAAATGAGATGTAATTATGACATAAAAATGAATAAATTAAGTTAGCGGTTTTATAAAAACTAAGAGTGAAATAAGGATGACATATAAAAATGAAATTATCTAATTGGCCTAATAACAATGGACATAGACAACTTTAACGTGTAACTTCTGATATAGCTCAACCCACTCTTACGTTAAAGAATGGTTATTAGTGTTTGTACCAAAGAGCATCAGAGTAGATTCTTTCCGTCTAAATTAACCAAATTTAAGCAACAGTAGAATATCTCAGAGGATTATCAAGACAGTAATCTTAACTGAAATAGAGGACCCCTTCTTTCACCTGTGGAAAGAATGGTAGATGCCAACTGCCGAACCCTGAAATATTGCACTGCCAAGGCTTCATATAATAGCTATAGGCTTCTTACATGTTGCCAATGGATTTGAAGCATTTATGTATTGGCTTGTGTTGAGTCAGGAAGAAGAATATACATTATTCAAAAGTAAAATTCTGTCATAATCATTAATTGCATGACTGAGTAAAGACTTAAAATATGCTTATTTGTGCTGATCATAATTTCCTAAAAGATTTATTCAATTGCTGGATTTCTGCAAGAATTTAGCTTGGCACCTCTCTTTTATTACTTTTGCTTTAATGAGAGCCAGAAAACAGAACTGAAGATATGGTTTTGTTGAAAGAATAGTTGGAAGTTGAATATTAAATACATTTAAGAATTTCTACTTATTTTCTGGATGTGATTGACACAGCTTGGTCAACTGAAAACTCACTTAATAGAAGTCTGAAAGAATTTTGGGAAATTAATAATGTCCTGTTTGATGAATGCTTTTTAGAGACAGATTTAACATTGGTGTTAAATGTAATTCCTAAAATGACAACAATTAAAGCAGGAAGAATGCTCATGCTCTTTTACAGCAGCAATATTTTATCTCTTATTAATCACACCCTCATACATATTTATTATGCTTATGATGACATTAAGATATGCTAGAGACAGTGTATTTCAGAATTTAAAAGTTATGTTTTTAGCTAATAAAGCTATGGACATTATGCAGTGTAACACATTAAAAAGAGTAGCAAATGCTTGGTATGTCTTCTAACTACAACAAAGCAAGTCAAAGGGAGATGCAGAGGAAAAGAAGCATTAAACGGAACATGCTAATGATTTTCATAAAAGACAGCTTAACATTTGTGAAGAAGAAAGGAAATAGTCTACAACAGACATGATTTTGCACTGCGTATGAGCAATTAGACAATCTGTTGAAACGCCATCATTTGCATTAATATGTAATGGATGCATTAATATTTCTTAGAGATCCATATCTGTGTCTCTTCCAAACAAGGGTGACACAAAACCATGCTCAAACAATAAAACAAAATCATTTATATCTCACTCAAGTAAAATTTGTTGAAGATCATCCAGCAAAGCTTGCATCAATACATTGAAAGGGAACTGCCAGATTCAGAAGAGGGCATGGAGCTTGGATTTTGGCTCAAAGCAAATAATGCCAGAAAGATGCTTACTTGTGTTCTATTGACTAATGCTAATTCATTTGACTATTTGACCATAATAAGCTATGAATAATCTTGAGAAGAATGGAAATTCCAGAGCACTTCATTGTGCTCACGAGGAACTTGTACAGGATCAAGAGGCTTTGTGCAACCAGAACATGGGGATCCTGTATGGTTTAAAATCAGCAAAAGTGTCCTTCAGGGCTATAGCCTCTCACCACATTTGCTCAATCTGTATAATAAACAAATTATCAGAGAGGCTGGCTTATATGAAGAAGAATGCTACATCAGGATTAAAGGATTTTTTCTTAACTACCTGTGATATGTAGATGACAAAGCTTTGCCTGCTGGAAGAGTTGAGGCTTGATGTAACTGCTGATAAAGATCAAGAATTGCAACCTTCACTATGGATTACAATTCTATGTAAGACCAAAATGCTCAAAACTTGATTAATAGGCAGCACCATAATAAACTGAGAAAGGATTGAAATTGTCAAATATTTTGTCTTGTTCGTATCCACAATCAACGCTCTTGGGAACAGTAGACAAGGGATCCGAAAATGACAGGCTAATCTGTGCACAGGGCCATGCTAGAGCATTGAAAAGCAAGACCGTTACTTTGATTACTAACATAACCCTGACACAGGCTGTTGTATCTTCCATTGGCGCATATGCATGTGAGAGTTGTGCACTGAATGAGAAAGACCAATGAAAGTTCAATGTATTTGAATTGTGGTGCTGGAGAAGATTGAACGCACCATCGAGTCCTAAAGAAGGTCCTGAAGGAAATGGACTGACATTGTTGCAGCAACATAGGGTTCGGGAATAGGAACAATTTTGGGGGGGCACCCCTCCCTCCGGTGGGAGTGGGAGGCCCAGCCTTGCTCCTGGAGAGCTGCTGCTGGATTTGACCTGCCAAGCCAGTGGGCCACAGTCCCACACTCAACCACTACGCCCATGGGGCTCAGCCCAGGAACAATTTTACGTATGGCAAAGGACCATGCAGTGGTTAGTTCTGTTGTACACTGCGTTGCTATGGATTGTAACTGACTTGATGGCACTTAACAACAACATCATCAACAACACCAAAATCACAAATAAGTCAATAAAGATCGTGGACACAAATTATTGATTGAATTGCAGCCTCCCCTCAAAGGAAAACACAGAAATCCTAAACCTTGTATCTGTTCATATGACTGTGCTTAAATAATGAGGTTATCTTTTGTCATGCTTATATTTTTAAAGTAAGACTACAGATATGTGGATCCTAAACCTTATTAATTCTGAATGGCACCTTACAAAAAGAAGATAATAAATACAGAAACATGCATGGAGGAAAGTAGACACTAAGGAACATCAAAAAAATATCAGGGATCTTAAGGGATTATATTTTCAAAATGTGTATCTTTGAAAAAGTGAACTGTGATGGTCTGACCACTGTAGAGATGTGCAAATTCAGGCATGAACCTTGTTGGTTGCCTGGTGTTCCTTAGTATGCCCTTGAAATCCTTGAAACATTGGTAAGTTAAGCTTTTAAATTAATTGGCTTTTTATCATTTGAATTTAATAAATATATTTTAAAATTACTGTTCGATTGTACTTTTATTGTAGAGGAACATGGTGATTATATAATCTGGTGCCAATTTGGGACTGGTGAGTATTAAGGGTGAAGGGATCGGGTCAAATCTGTCAATCAGATCATAGAAAATGTGCATGGGCATGGCATTCTAAGAATTCAGAATGCCTTCATCTTCCTCTTGGAGGTGGGAGACACACACACATTCTCTCTGCTCACTCCCTGTGAGACAGTTCTGAGAGAAGTTACATGAATCTACCCTAAGGTAGCCCTGGGAGCTGAAAGAACCATGTGTAGGCCACTGCCAGCACTGAGATGCTTACAGAAACATGGAATCCACAATACTTCCTACCCACTGGTCTGTGATCATCCTGCATTCAGCATCATTACATATGCTTCATGAGTCTGAAGAGTACTGTAAAGATTGGTGAAAAAAAAGAAGGAATTGGTGTTGGACATATGGGCTAACATCAGATTTATGGACTTGATATGAACTAGGCTGGGATATCTTCTCAAATTTAAATTGTTCTTGAACACAAATATAAACCTCTTTCTTATACACATATGAGTTTTAATGGATATTTTTCTCTAGTTACTCAGACTAACACAATGAGCCTATTTGATCCTCCAAATCTGTCTCTCCATTCAGACTGTAAGACTTTAGCTGCAAAGTATCTGTCCAAACACTGATTACATTTTTCTGCTGCTCCTCTTACCCCTATTTGTTGGTTTGTTTTCAATTGTATCATTTTATTGGGGCCTCATACAACTTCCATCACAATCCGTACATACATCCATTGTATGCAAAACACATGCATACACTTGTTGCCATCATCATTCTCAAAACAGTTTCTTTCTACTCAAGTCCCTGGTATCAGCTCCTCCTATTTCCCCTCCCTCCCCGCTCTCCCCTCACTTATGAATCTTTGATAATTTATAAATTTTATTATTTTGTCATATCCTATGTCTCTCTTCATCCACTTCCCTGTTGTGTGTACCCCATGGAGGAGACCATTTGCAGATCCTTGTAATCGGTTCTCTCTTACTACTGCACTCTACCCATGATCTTTTTGATTATGTGCAGTAGACATTGTATATCACCCACTGAAATTACAGTATAATTGAGTTATGTTACTTATGCCAGTTCAGTTTTCAAGAAATAGGTACTCCTTGTTTTTTCCTCTATCATCTTTTGCTGATGACAAAGAGCCAAGAAAACAAACAGAAAAACCAAAGTCATTGCCATCAAGTCAATTCTCACTCATTGTTATCCTATTCTACCAAGTAGAACAGTTCCTGTGATTTCCGAAGCCTGTAACTCTTTACAGAAGTAGAATGTATCATCTATCACCCAAAGAGAGTCTGGGGAATTTGAATCACTGACCTAGTGTTCAATAGCCTAATACCCATTATGCCACCAGAGTGGTAATGATTAAGAAGGTCCTATAAAATGGGAGACTAGAGGATGAAAGGAGTCTAGATACCTAAATGTCAACATAGGTGAGAGTCCATCCATCAAAAAATATGTAATTTCCCCAAATTGAAATATGAATCAGAGATAGAAATTTTCATTGTTTTGAGCCTTTCTGTTTTTCAGTGACAATCTGGATAACTTTGGATGCAAGGCTCTTGCTAAAAGCAGTTCATAAATCAAATTATCTATTGCATTGACAAATCTGTTGCATAAACTGTCTGTAAAGTGGGAAACAGCAGAGATGTCACTTTGAGGACTACTGTGCTCCTGGACAAAGTTAAGATATTTTCAATCATCTTATATGCATAAGAGACTTAGACAAAAATAAGAAAGAGTGATGCTGGTTGGTTAAAAAAAATTGAAATTACCATTGACTACTTGAATAACAAAGTCTTCTTAAAGAAATCAAGCCCTAATATCACTTAGAAATGAGTGATCTTCTCACATACATTGGATGTGTTATCAGGAGGGACCAGTAACTGGATAAAATCATCATGTTTCCTAAAGTACAAGATTGCAAAGGGGAAGATACTGGGAAGAGAAAAATAGGAAGACATCGAGCAAAACAGATTGACAATAGTGGGCTCAAGGTAACAACGGAGGAGGACAAAGGATCAGGCAGAGTTTTGTTCTGTTGTATTTAACAAATAATGACACATTTTTGACTTTATTATTATAAAAAAATTTAAGTTAGCAGTTTAGTGCTTTCTAGGTTATAATTTCTGGCACAGATGAATATGATGCGTGAGCTCTTCATGCACTGTTGATAAACTACAATGGGTGTCATTTTGAAAGTGCTTAATAGACATGATCAATGAAGAAGAAAACATTTATTGAACATTTATTGAAGTAGTAGAACATTTATTAAAATGTGGTTAGTTCCAAAATCAGTAGCAAGGAGGGTGTGAGAAGCATGGTAGGGATTGATCAAGGGCAATGCAACTGAGAGAAAATACTGGAATCCATTGAAGACTGAGCATGATAGTGGGGAAAGAAAAAAGTTAATGGAAATAGAGGAAAAAACTAGGAGGCGAAGAACATTTACAGAAGTCTAAATACAGACTTGCATATATGTAAATATATTTATATATGATGCTGGGGAACGAGATCTACATGTATGTATTTATAAGTTTAGTATTAAAGTAACAGATGGACATTGGGCCTCCACTTAAGTAATTCCTCAATGCTTGAACAATTTGTTTTATCAAATTGGCCCTCCATGATGCACACTTCTCTGACAACAGCTGAAGAAAATTGTGTGCATAAGCAAATGCGGTAAAGAAAGCTTATGCTGCCCTGTTATTAAAAGATATAGCATCTAGGGTCTTAAAGGATTGAAGGAAAACAAGCAGCTATCTAGCTCAGAAGCATTCAAGCCCATATGGAGGAAGCATGCCAGTCTGTGTGACCACCAGGTGTTGAAAGGATCAGGCATCAAAGAACAAAACAAAAATCATATCATTGTGAATCAGGGGGAGTACAGATTGGGAAGTCAAAGTCCATCCTTCGGCAACTGGACATTCCCTTACAGAATGGTCACAAGGAGGAGATGAGCTAATCAAGAATGATAAGAACAGGAAAAACAGGGAATACAGGACAGATGATCCCTTCAGGGTCGGTGGTGAATATAGTGATATTGAAGGCTGGAGAGAAGGTGTGGTAGAAAGGGGGAACTGATTATAAGGATCTAAATATAGCCACCTTCATGAGAGATGCACAACAGGAAAATGGGTGAAGGGAGACATTGCTAGGTGTAAGATATAGCAAAATAATAATAGTTTATAAATATTATCAAGGATTAATGAGAGAGGGGGTAGCAAGGAGAGAGGGGGGAAATGAGGAGCTGATACCAGGAGCTTAAGTAGAAAGCAAATGTTTTGAGAATGATGAGGGCAACAAATGTACAAATGTGCTTGACACACAGTGAATGTCTGTGTGGATTTTGATAAGAGTTGCATGAACCCCCACTAAAATGATTTTAGAATAATGTGTTTAGCATTGTCTACTCATGAACAAACATATAGCTGGTATGTTCTTAGCACATATCTAGCTTTTGTATTTCTTTCCCTGGCTTCTTGGTAGGACATTCCTGGCTGTTTGTGTGCTGCAT
Source organism: Nesogale talazaci (assembly GCA_004026705.1). Taxonomy (NCBI): domain Eukaryota; kingdom Metazoa; phylum Chordata; class Mammalia; order Afrosoricida; family Tenrecidae; genus Nesogale; species Nesogale talazaci. The sequence goes on from PVJH01010753.1 coordinate 34,870, forward strand.
AACAAAGCTCTGACAGCACTGAAAACAAGGGTTAATATCACTTAATAACACATCTGCAATTACAACTATCTCATTTCATCACACTAACAACATATTTCTTCTGCTACTATGTCCTTTGGGACCAGTTCTGCTGAACTTTAGCACTCACAGTTAGCCCCAGAGCTTTGACTGTGCAAATATCTTTGTGCTATTCATTATTCTTTATATTCCAGCATATTTTAATTAATTTACAATAAATTCTCCAAAATACTGTAAAATTTCTATTTTCAATTTGAATCTAATAGGAAAGAATTGTCAATGCTTTCACTAATGAAGACATCTTTCTATAAATTGAATAATTCATTAAGTTTGAAATTTTCTTTTAGCTACACCATAATCCAAATTATATATCTTATATCAAATATACTTGAAATTGATAAAATTGAAATCCTGTGGGATAACATGCACAGAGAAGACAAGTTAATCCTTGAGACATTTGATATGTGATTACATGTGTAGTAACATATTTTTTTCAAAATTATGAAAAATATCTCTACTTTTAGTATCTTATTAAAAAGAGCTGGAACATTTCAACAGTTTGGAGGGTCTATCACTCTGTTAGAACTACAGGAAATATTATATGAGAATAATTATTACAATGCCAATTTGCTCTTGCAGATAAAGCTAGCAAGGCTTTGGGTATTATATTTTAAGAAAACAGCAATTGAAATTTAGGTTCTACATAAGTATACTTTATGAAAATACTTTCATCTTATATCATTAAAATTAGGATTAAAGATTGAGGGAAACATAAATACTGTATCTATCTGGTCAATACCTATTGTCCCTGTAACACATTCCAAAAAAATAATAAAGAAACACCTAACTGACCAAGTCTACTGAGTTTTAGATTTGGGCATCCTCAATTCCTCAAATTCTTTTATATTTCAGCTCATTACTCAATCATGTGAAATAAAATATGTGAGAAGAGAAAATTGCTGGATCCTATTACACTCTAAATATGATATTTAACACAGCAACAACAAACAAATATGTTCCTCTACTGGAATCCTATGATTTAGGTCAATTATACACTTGGGAGGGAAAAGTCCTGCTGAATTTGGAGTTTGTTGTAATGCTCAAGTTACTTTTCTCATGTTTTGGGTCTGAGTTAGAAAAAATCCCATTATGTAACAATCCCGAGGGACTGTAATGGACCTGGGAAATTCAATCCATATGTTTTGGAAGCTTCTCCAATGAAATCATCAAGTCTCTGTTCAAAATATTTGGCCATTTAAAATAAGAGGATAGTAGATAAGCATATAGCCCCACAGGGGGAAATTATGCAAATTTTACATGATTCTTTTTAACTAAACATTTTACTTACACATATTTGCATTTTTTCTATGTTGAGCAGCATAATTTATCAATTGCAAGATACAATAGTGTTTTTTGCTAATACCAACTAAATCTTAACAAGTATGGTTTGCTAGTAAGTAGTTAAATTATTTTCTTTAGTGCTAATATGTCTATCTTCAAACAATTACCCAAATATGTAAATCTTGCCATAAATAACTTAAGCCTTGGAACAACACTTTCAAATAGAACCAAATCCGTTACTATGCTCCTGATGTTCTTAGCAAATATTACTTTTATGGAAATTATGTAAGGGCTTTATGTTTGATGACTTTAAATATAGCTATCAAATAAATGCTTGATAGCATCTCATTTCAGTTGAAGCTGTAAGATTTATAATTGTGAAAATATTTTGGAGAAGAGCAGATATACTCTTTTTGGAATAAGATCATTTATTCCCACACCCATGACTCATGTACTCATCTCAGGCATTAAACAACTATTTAGAGAGAAAAACATCTTGTCTTCTTGATTGAATCACCTATGTTGTAATTTGCATTCATCACACACACAGCTGGATATGAGTTAGCCTTTCTCCTTTGCAAGTGATCTCAGTTAAACTCCATTCACCAAGTGAGTCAATTTTCAGGGACTGTGGCTTCTTAGGGAGTGTGAATACATTGCTTAACTATGCTTATGGGCATTAGAATTCTCCCTTATGTTTTTTGAGTATAGTTTTTCCTCTTCTTAGCTAAGAGTAAAAGAATTTTAATAGACATGTCTGATGTTAGAAATTATTTATTCAGACAACTATAAATGTAAATGCTGGAGGAAATTATAAATAGTGAAAGAGTGTAACAGTATTTATTATTCCTAGAGAAAGTCACTTAGCTACTTCAGTAATAGAGAAACTTGGCTGAACACATAAGAAAACATAAATTACAGGGTTTGAGTTAGGGAGCTTCATGTGTTTGGGCTATTTTTTATTATGATGAATACACTTGCGTATGCAAAACAGCTATAATGCCAAGGAACTTATATTTCTCAACTCTATCTTGGAAGTTAAAAAAATGTAAAAAGATAAAATATTTCTGAAAAAGTGAACCTTCATGTTTTCCTTTGTTGAAGAGAAAGAGCATGTGTCCTTTCTTATGCTCTTTCACTTGCCATTGTGTGACTGTATCGTTTTGCATGTGCCTTTGCACAGGAGTCCTTGGGTCTCGGTGGTTACAAATTTTGGCAGCTTACCCCAAAATTTGGCAGCTTACCCAAAAACAGATTATCAGTTACCACCTTCCTATGGCTCCATGGAAGAAATATGTGACAGCAGATTCCATCAAATTTTGCATCCTTAAATACCCTACAGGACAATTTTACTCTCTCCAACAAACAATCTGTGAATGGGCATCACCTTAGCAACAATGGGTTTCAGATTTGAATTTGGCTGCTGTTGTACAAAGATGACATAACCTGTTTTTGCTTAGGCAGAATAAAGGCATAGGATTTAGATTCAGGAATTCAGATTACTTGCAGGCCTTCTCTCAACTTAGAGAGAAAGCAAATAACATATAGTCATAAGTGGGATAGACTCATGGGCATTTTAATTAAGCACTGCTTGTAGAAAATAAGCTGCACTAACAAAAGAAGCAGAAATCCCATTTTCCTCAGAAGTTTGCAATTTGTGTCTGAGAAGTAGCATGGCCTCTGGAGCCAGGAAGATCAATTTACATTGTTGCTGCTATAAACAAGTTAGTCTATCTCTCTCACTCTGAAAATCTCTTTTATAAATAGAAATAACAGCGTTATTTTATGTAAGAATGCATTAAAGTGTCTGAAAAATAAAGAAATGCTGTCATTTGTGTTGTTAGAGGCCATTGAGTCATCTCTGACCTGTAATGACCTTACACACAGCAGCACTAAGCACTGCATGGTCCTGAGACATCCTTAAAATGGTTCATTTCTATGCCCCAGTACCAACACACTACAGCCACTGCGTCCTTCCATGAGGATGAGCGTCTTCCTCTTCTTTGCTGTGCCCTCACTGTACTAAGCATGATATACTTCTCCAGAGACTGAACAAACCTGACAGGATGAGGGGGTACCCCCCGCACATAGATTTTTTTCAGAGCCATGTTTTTTTTGTTGTTATGGCTTGTTTGGTTGTTTTTTTGTTTTTAACAAAACGACCTTATCACCTGCAAAGTACTTGACATTACACTGAACACATTTGTCAAATCTGAAATTCCATTCTTGGAAACGTTTTTCAAACTCATCTGTGGATTCACTGATGCCACCTTCCTCGCTTTTTGTCTTGTTTTGTTTTTTCCCTTCACCTTTCTGCTCGGTCAGATCATTGGCCCTTTATGTCCACTGCACTTTGGAAGCAAAAAGTAGGCTGGAGTGGGGTCAGTTGAGTAAGGGTTATGGGGCAAGAAAGGCATGCTGTTTTTGCCCTAACCTAATGCACCGAGACAGCTGCATGAGTAGGTGCATTGTCTCAGTAGCAAAATCATCGCTCTGTCTGCTGTCTGCTCTAAAGCAGGCCTTTTTCTTGCACACTGTCATGCAATCTTTTAAGAAACTCTAACTAGAAAGCTTGAGTAACTGTGAGCTGGTGGAACAAACTACAAATGCGCTACAAGTGGACATTTCCAGCTGTTTGTGAAGTTGACGGACATCTAGAACAGGATTTGTCATCAATTGGCATTTCACCATTTTTGAAACAAGAAAACAACCCCTCCCCCCAAAAAAAAATCCACAGCTGCATGTTGTTCTCTTAAATTGACCATCACATAAAACAAGGTTGGAGTGAAACTGCTTTCACAAAAAATTCACTGTGACCACAGAAAACCTTCCCAGGCAACGCCGCTGAGTGCACCAACTCAGAGCGAGTTATTTGATAAGTTCTGTTCTGCCCAGCACAATTTGAGGTTTATTTTGGGATAACCCTTGTATGTCAAAAGCATGTAAGACAATGTCTGACCATTTTTGCCTCTAAGAAGTACTCTGGCCAGACTTTTACCAAGAGAGATCAATTTGTCTTTTTAGCAGTTTATGGTACGTCCACCCTTCTTCTCCAGCACCATAAATCAAATGTATCAATTCTTCTTTAGCCTTCCTTGTACAGTGTCCAAATTTCACCTACATATGAAGCAATGGAAAATACTGTAACTAAAATCAAGTACACTTTAGTCTTCACAGTAACATCCTTGATTTTCAATAATCTAATGAAATCTTGTGCAGCAGATTTATCAAATCCAACCCATTTTTTGATCTCTTAACTGAAACTTCCATGAATATTGATTGTGTATCCAAGCAAATAATAGTTCTTTTCAACTTTGAACTTTTTTTCCTTTTAACGTGATATTTCCTTTTTCAAATTTTTATTTTATAATTTTATAATTTTAAATCATTTTATTGGGGGCTCCTTACAATGCTTACCACAATCCGTACATGCAGACATTGTGTCAAGCACATTTGTATACCTGCTGCTATCATCATTCTCAGAATATTTGCTTTCTACTTGAGCCCTTGACATCAGCTGCTCATTTTCCCTTCCCTCCCCACTCTCCGCTCCCTCATGAGCCCTTGATAATTGATAAATTTTTTATGTTTTACCATATCTTATTCTGCTCAATGTCTCCCTTCACCCACTCCTCCACTATCTGTCCTTCAGAGAGGAGGTTAAATGAAAATCCTTATAGTTGGTCCCTCTTTCTACCCCATCTCCCCTCCAGCCACCCAGTATCTCATTACTGGTTCTGAGGGGTGCATCTGTCCTGGATACCCTGCATTTTCAGTTCCCATCTGTACTAGTCAGGATGATGTTTTCTAATGATCCATTTGTAAGGACTCTGGTCTTGAAAATACATTATAATCCATTCTAAAAGCTACAATCCTTAACTTCTATCGGCAAGTACTTTAAACACTCCTCATTCTCAGCAAACACCATTGTTATATCTGCATTTCAAAGTTGATAATAAGCCTTCTTCCAATCCTGAATTCGTGTTTTCCTTCACATAAACCATATTATGTGATGATTTGCTTATAAACATCTATAGTGAGATTATACAACTCTGATACCCATCTTTCTTGATTTTAAACCACACTCTATTCTCTTATTCTGTACTTATAACTCCTCTTGATGCAGGTGCAAGTTTTGAATGAGCACAATGAGATGTCTTGGAATTTACCTTCTCACAGTTATCCATGGCTTATTATGGCCACAGACTCAAAGGCTTTGGCACACTCAATGAAACATACATAATCATCGTTTTGGTATTCTCTGCATTGTTCCAAGATCTATCTAACATCAGAAATCATATCCCTTGTTTCATGTCCTCAGGTGAGTTGGGCCTAAACTTTTGACAGGTCCCTATAAATGTACTGCTGCAACTGTTCTTTGATGATCTTCAGGAAAATTTTACTTGTATGCCATATCAATGATATTGTTCTCTAGTTTGAACATTCTGTTTTCTTTGGAATGAATACAAATATAGATTTTTGCAGCCAGTTGGCCAAGTAACTGCCTTCCAAATATCCTAGCATAGATGACTGGGTGCTTCCAATATTTTGTCAGCATGTTGAAATATTTTATTTGGTATCCCATCAATTCCAGGAACCTTGTTGTGTTAATCCAGGTAGACTAGAGAAGCAAATTTCAAGACATGCATATGGACATAAGGAACAGTTTCATATACAAGAGGAACAGGACATTGAGCCCAGTCCAGTTCAAAGTCATAAGTCTGATATTAACCCATGTGCCCAAAATCAGTCTATAAAGTCTCCTTCTGACTCACTAAGTCACAGGTCAGTGGGTGCAGAATTGAGCGCTGACAGGGGTCTCCACATGCAAGTCTCCTCGCTTCCAGGGCTCAGGGTCCATCAAGAGCAGAAGCAACTCATCCCTGGCAGAGGTCTCCATGTAGCCGCCCCAGCTTCAGAGGTCTGACTCCCTCAGGGCAAAGCCATGTGGCCTCTTTGTCATCTCCTCCAGCTTCTCAGACACTGCCATCTTGTCTTGTCCATGATGCATTGTCTCTGAGACTAACTTCCACCAACTGGGAGATAGCTTCTCATCTTCACAAAGAAAATCTCGTGAGATTTCCCAGATGTATCACAAGAAAGCCATGCCCCTACAGAGGTTGCATTGGTTACTCAATGGCTATCTCCAGATTAACAGGCTAGACTCCACTCCTACATCTCAATCATGAAATTGACATAAACACATGACTGCCACACTTGCTAAGACATTCAGTGTCACAAGAATTTCTTCTTTCAACACCATTGGTTCTTGCACAAATGCTACCTCCTGAAGTGGTGGAATGTTCATGGGTTCTTTTTGTAAAGTAACTGTAATCCCTCCATCTTCTCTTTCTTCTCTTCATGGTTCTTGCATCATTCAATATTTTCCTCCTAGATTCTTACAGCATTGCAATTTGTGGCTTTAATTTTTCTTCAGCCCTTTCAATTTAAGATTTGCCAATTGTGTTCTTTCCCTTTGTTTTCTAATTCTAGTCTATTATCCATTTATGGCAGTGTCTACTCTAGCAGCCTTTTGAAATTTTCTATTCAGCTATTGACTTCATCATTTCTTCCAGTTGCTTTAGTTACTCTCTGAGTAAGGGCAAGTGTCAGAATCTCTTTTCATACACTGTTCTCTTTTGCTTTTTAATTGCTTTTTAATTTCTTCATAAGTGATGGTCTTGATGTCCTCTCACAGATCATCTTATACTTTGTCATTAGTGTTCAATAAGTCAAACCCCTTCTTGAGATGTTCTCCAAATTCAGACCAGATTGACTCAATAGTTAAACTTGTATTTTGGCTCTAGTGGATGGATTTGTTTTAATTTTCCCCAGCTTTATCCTGAGCTTACATATTTCACAGTAAATGTCTGGTCTGATTTTAGCTGCTGATACTGAACTTCTCCATTATTTCTTCCACAGGTGCAGTCAATTTGATTTCTGTACTCTGCATCTGGGGAAGTCCATATGTAACACTTTTGTGTTATTAAAAAAGATATTTTCTATAAATAAAGTGTTGGTTTTGCAAAATTATATCATGTGATATCCATCTTAATTTCTTTCACCAAGTCCCTATTTTCCAACTCGTCCTCTTTCATTTTGTTTATAACTTTTGCATTCCAATTGTCAATAATTTTCAATGCACCTTGATTACATGTTTAACCAATTTTCTACTAAAGTCATTGGAAGAATTATTTAATTTCTGCATCACTTGTTTCATGCATAATTTGAGTCATCAATTAACTGATTACATTTCCTTGAGGATTAAGATAGATGCAACAGGATTGTATTTCATTATTGATTTTGCAAGGTGGCTCTTTTTTGACAATTAATGTGATGCATTAGAATATAATTGATGCATTCGATTAATAAAACTAATCATTTAAAATAATTATTGACAAACATTAATTAATATTAATAAAATTAAAATTAATAAAACATTAAAATTAATAAAACAATTGAGTGTGTTATTCCTAGCACAGAAACCATATGACTTTCTAATTCAAAATGATCAATACTAGTCATTTTCAGCTCACAAATACCTATGATAGTCATCTATAGGCTTTCTATTTCATTTTTAATCATTTCCAATTTTCCTAGATTCATTCTTCACATATGACAAGCCCTTTGATTAGCAAGTTTTTGCAGCTATTTCTCCTTAGCTTAAGTTGTGCCCCAGCAACAAATAAAGATCCCAAAGACTCGACTCTCACAGGCCTTTCTCTATTCACATGATGATGATTGACTCTATTCTGTGAAATCACCTCCGCCTTAATCACATTCTCAGTGCTCTCACATCTGAAGGGCTCATCGTCCGGCATCATTCTATTGACTTCCAACCATGTGAGGGCGTTTGATGGTGGTATGGGTTAGGTATTGCATTTCTTTTTATTTTTTGTTTTTGTTTTTCGAGCATCACTGCCCTCTGGTGGTGGGAGTAGGAGGCCCTGCCTTGATACTGGATTTGAACCTCCAACCCAGTGGGCCGCAGTCCCATGCACAATCACTACGCCCCTGGTATTGCATTTCTAATCACAAGATCCATAGCCGCTCTACAGGAGAAAGATGAGGCAGGCTGCATTCTCAAACTCTGTGTATAGGGTGTCTTTGAGTCAGAACTGACTGGATGGTAGTGTTCTTGGTTTAGATATGTCTTACTTGACATGCTTTTTAACCAACTGAATTAAACCAGAGCAAATGTTTTAGTCTGGGGTGACTAGAGAAACCAATTCATAAACACTCAAATGTGTTTAAGAAATCGTTGTATATAAGAGCAATTGAATATTGAGAAAACATCCCATCCTAGTCCAGATCAAGTCCATAAGTCTACTATTAGTCCATATGTCTGATACCTGTCTATAAAGTGCAATGATGCTGACTGTAGGAAGATGATAGGCCACTGGGAGAAAAGTCTTGTAGATCCAGTTGTGATGTAAGCATGTCAGCACTGTCATGGATCTCCATATTGCTCTTCCAACTCCAGGGCTCTTGCACAGCTCCATGTGTATTGTCAACAGGAACGTCTTGCAGGGAATATCTGAGGATTCTGCCTCAATGAGTTATTTATCTCCATAGTGACTCCAAATGAAGCCACTAAGTTGCGATCTGATTGATGGCTAAACTTCACCTTTTCACTCTTAAGTCTCAAGTTGACTACAAATTATAGCAAGTAAGTATTATATGTAATATTTGATAGTATATTATGTTTATTTGATCATTTGATTAGCTACCATTTAACGAAGACTCATATGGTTACACATTTTGTGGTTCATGAAAACAAACATTAATGATGTATGTACAAGAACATAAAGAGAGTACTTGTTAGTGCATTGATATTAAAGTAAAAGAACAAAGCAAAAACCCACTGCCATTCAGTTAGTTCTATATAATAGAGTAGAAATGCCCCTTTGTGTGTGTGAAACCGTAAATCTTTTGTTTGTTTAATCATTTTATTGGGGGCCCATACAACTCTTATCCCAATTCATACATCTATCCATTGTATGTCAAGCACATTTGTACATTTGTTTATCTCATCATTCTCAAAACATTTGCTGTCTACTTAAGTCCTTGGTTTCAGCTTCTCATGTTTCTCTCCCTCCCCCTTCCCCTCTCCATCATGAATCATTGATTATTTATAGATTGTCATTATTTTGTCATATCATACATTTTCTGATGTCCCCCTCTTACCCACTTTCTTCTTTTCTGTAAATCTGTATGGGAGTTGACAGTTTGTGTTTCTTCCTTGAAGTTGCTGGTCAGTTTGAGGCCCTGATTTTGTGATTAGTAGCTCATTGTGTGAATTGACAATAATGTATATATGGTGTACTTTTCTTTCACTCCAGTCATTAAATTTTATAGAGAAAATATATCTATTCATACCCTATGTAATGAAAAATTATTGTAAAATTAAAAATTAATTTGGCTCATGTAATAGATAATTAACTGTATATGCATTTGGATTAATTTCCATAGAAACGATGGTGATTTCTATGGACTGAATTATGTTCTTCCACAGATATACTGAGTTTAGAATTCCTTGTTACCTCTGATTACAAATGTGTTTGGAATTAGAATCTTGAAAATATTACCAGCTAAGTTGACATGAGATCATCTTGGAATATAATGGTTCATGATTCAATGTGAGCAGTGTCTCTATAAAAGGAGAGAAAAAACGAAAAGCGACAGTTATAGAGAAAGGAAACAATATGGTGATGTACCTAAAACCAAGAACCATTTAGAGTCAGAAATAAAGAATGGAAAGAATAATCCCCTAGACATCAGAGGGTGCCTGGCCTGCCTGGCATATGACTTCAGATTTCTAGCACCCACGATATTAGACAACACATTTTTGTTTTTATATATCTTCATGAATAAGGCATAATTAGCCATTGGTTAAGTGCTCAGCTGATAATTGAAATGTCAGCATTTCAAAGACACAAGCTGATCCACTGAAAATTTTCTTCTACAAAGATTTATGGTCTGGATACCTTATGGAACAAATCCATTCTGTCTCATAAACTTGTTACAAAGTTGAAATCAACTGAACAACAATGTTTTACTTTTGCTTTGGTTGCAGGAGCCCTAGTTGTAATTACATCATTAGAACAAAATAATAAGTATTATATGGTGCAAGAGGTAGATGGATACACACACACCCATCTACAGATACTACTAGATCTATGTGTTCTGATATCAAAATAAATCTATTGATGGATAAATGTGAGCAAAAATGATTGTGTCGGACAGAGTTCTCTTAGAGAAATAAAACCAGGACACTAGTAATTCTCTTTATATTTATATAGATACATGGATATATATATATATATATATATGTTAAGAAATAAACAGTTAATTAATCTATAAAGCAGTACAATGGCTTGGTGCAACTCACTTGTGTGAGACAGCTGGCAGACTGGCAGTCCTTGGAGACATTTGAGCAATCCTCTGTAGAGCAATTCAGGCGATCCAGTTACAAACAGCAAACAGCAAAGCAGGTCACCAACAGTCAGCCAGATGACAGAGTCCAACAGTCCCCAGCTCAAGGGATGTATATCCCAGGAGCATGGCGAAGTCGGGCTTGAAGGAACCTCAACTCTCAGCAACACAGCCCACAATTAGGCGTCCCACGGGTAGTGTAGCTTAGAGGTCAAGGCATAGAACCAATGAGGCAGCTGTCTGGTCTGAAGATCTGACAGCAAGAGACCAAGGGTGGAGCTTGCCAAGCCTTTTCTATCTCCACCCTTCCGTTGATCGTGAGTGTTCATTGGCCATGTGGTCACAGTAGGCCTATCTATCGTTTTTGTCCATGTTGGCACCACAAGCTTACCTATAACAATGGCCTAAAGGTCCCTCAATCGTCAGCTGTCAATTCCATATTGTCAATTCCAAGATGCATGTTAGAGTCCTATATATTTGGATTAAACAGGATCCCTCAGAGTGGAATCCTGGCCTATAAGGTTTTACATTCATAAGGTTAAGGGAAAGGAGCCTCAGAGGGTTGTATACCAAAGAAAAGTTGCCTGGGGAAATCACAGAATCTGAAATCAGACTTTTTTGTTAAGTTCTGGCACCTACAAAGCCAGCTCCTCAGTGCTACCAAATCAATGAAGTAGCTCAGATATTTTTCCTTACCTGATTTCAAACAAAAGGGGGAAAGCAATGTTAACTGGTAATATTCAGACAAATGAATATGTTTAAATAAACCAAATTATTATTTGTAATTGTTTAGTCATACTAAACTGAAAACTTTTAAGCCAAATTCAGTATTATTGACTCTAAAATTATGACCTTAACATATTCCAAGACTCATAAATTTAAAATAATTCCATTTTCCCCACTTATCTGGCACCTTCTCATCCTGTGATGGTTTGCATGTTGCTGTGATGCTGGAAGTTACTCCACTAGTATTAAAACGGAGTCAGTAAAAGTTAACAGGTTTCAGCAGAGCTTTGAGACTAAGACTAGAAAGTAAAATCAAGAATCTGCAACCTTAAGGATTATAAAGAACATGCTAACTAGACTGAAGATGAGACACTCAGTTTTGGAAACATTAAAAAATGACTTAAAAATGCAACTCAAGATACAATAGTGAAGAATTTTGGGGGTAAAATATGGAACTGTGCAGGAAGCATCAAAAGCAGATACATGAAATGCACAAATCACTGTACCAAAAAGAAGTGGTCAACATTCAACCTTTCCATAAGGCAACATATGATCAAGAACCAGTAGCACTAAATAAAGAAATTGAAACCACACTGAACAAACCAGCCAGGGTGGGGGGAATATCTGTGCCATCTCAAAGAATGTTCTTTCACTGAACACAGAAATGTTCCATCAATACTATTAATAGGATTTATTCACCACATTTGCTTATGTACCCACTTTGTCTTCAGTGATAATGTTGGGAAGGTAAGTGTCACAGAATGCGGAGTTAGTAGAACAAAGTTTTCTTGCATTGAGGAAGTATTTGAGTAGAGACCCAGTGTCCATCTGCTAGCTTAATACTTAAGATATACACATAAGTAGATCTATTTCCCTATCATTATTTTAAAATATATTTATATAGGTACAAAATCATGGTTCCCTGCTCTCAAAAGATATAGGCTCTGTGGTCTTAAGGCTTTAAGATAAACAAGCAGCTACCTCACTGAGAAGCAACAAAGCCCATATGGAAGAAGTACACCAGCATGTGTGACCATGAGGTGTCCATAGGATCAGGTATCAGGCATCAAAGGCCAAGAAAAGACATCATATCAATGTGAATGAAGGGGAGGTTGGAGTGAAGAACCAAAGTCCATCTGTAGATAATTGGACATCCCCTCACAGAAGAGTCACAAGGAAGAGGCCAGTCAGTAAGGGTGCAGTATAGCAAACATACATTTCTCTAGTTCTTTAGTGCTCCCCCCTCCTAATTTCATGACCCCAATTCAACGTTACAAATCTAGCTAGACCAGAGCATGTACATGGGTACATATAAGAACTCGCAGCACAGGGAATCCAAGACAAATAAACTCCTTGGGACAATAGTGAGAGTAATGTTACCAGGAGGGTAAGGGGACGGTGGTGGAGGGGGGTGGGAATGAACTGGTGAGAAAGGAGGAAGTGATCACAACAATAGACATATAACCCTCTCCAGGGCCACAAAGAATAGAAAAGTGGGTCAAGGGAGACAGTGATAGGTGAAAGACACACAGTAATAATAATAATAATAATAATAATAATAACTATAAATTTATAAATTACCAATGGTTCATGATGGAGAAAAGTTAGGGAGGGGAAAATGAGCTAAAACCAAGGGTTCAAGTAGAAAGAAAAATTTTGAAAATGGCAATGGGAACAAATGCTTGACACAATGGATGTATGGCATGATTCTCCTTGTTCCATGTCCCACTGTGAAACTAACTTGAGTTTCTAGCAGTTATCAAATAACTGATGCAAACACTTTTTGATTATCTTAGGCAAAATTTAATTGTATGTGATATTAATTTTAATATTTGATAATCTCTGCACTCTATTGGGTCACCTCTCTTTGGAATGTGTAAATATATAAATCTATTTTTTCAAAATCGTTTTATTAGAAACTACATCAGAAAAACATACCTTTCCATTGTTCATTCACATCAAGCACTATTGTACAGTTGCTACTACAATTCATTTCCGAACATTTTTTCTGCGTTCTTGAACTCCTTGATATCAGTTTACCTTTACACTCCATTCCCCAACTATATCTTCCAAGAATCCTTATTCCACTTGTCTCTATGAATCTCTTTCAGTTGGTTGTTCAGGGAGCTGTGTTCTAAATTTCTTGGCATATTTTAAATTAAAAGATAATTTTATTGGAAGCCCTTATGGTTCTTTATTTTTTTATTTAGGGCTCTTATAGCTCTTGTAACAATCTATAAATCAATTGCATCAAGCATATATGTACATGTTGCAGCCACTGTTTCAATATACTTAATTTCTTGAGCCACTAGTATTAACTCCTTTTTTGTCCCTCCACCGCACTGTGACATTGTTGTTTATATTGTTAAATATCATTAATTCATAGTAATTCTATGTGTAGCAACACACTGCTGTGTCTGAGGCATCTTACAATTGTTGTTATGTTGTTGCTACTGTATCAATCTATTTTATCCAGGGCCTTCCTCTTTCTGCTGAGCTTCTACTCTGCCAAGCATGGTGTCCTTTTCTAAGGTCTAATTTCTCCAAAGGACATATCCAAAGTATGTGAGATGAAATGTTACCATCTTGGAATCTTTTGGTTGTACTTCTTCCAAAACAGATATATTATTGTTTTGGTATTCCATGGTATTTTCAATATTCTTTACCAGCACCATAATTCAGATGTGTACCCTCTTGGAAATCACCCGCTCCTCAGGGGAAACAATGGGCTATCCACTTCCATAAACAGTTTCAGTCTTGGAAACACACAGAAGGCTGGCTATGAGTCGACATTGACTCTGGCAGTGAGTTTGGTTTTGATTTGACGTCAGGTGCTCCTTTGTCCCCAAAGTGATATTGTTAATTTTCAATGATTTAAAGAGCAAATATACCCAATGCAATGCTTTGCATTATTTCTTGACTGTTTCCGTGAGCATTGATTGTGAATGCAAGCAAGATGAAATCCTTCAAAATTTCAAACTTTTCCACATTTATTATGATGCAGTCTTTTGGTTCAGCTTTGAGGAGACATATTTTCTTTGCATTCACTTCTAATCCATATGGAAGACTATAGTCCTTGATCTTCACCAGCAAGTCCTTCAAGTTTTTTTACTTTCGGCAAGCAAGTTTTATCATCTGTATAGACTTCCAAATTTCTTGACATATTGCTTCTAGCACTGCAGCAGTTTTGAAATATTTCAATGGATATTCCTGGGCTTTGAGTTTCTTAATGCTATCATTACAACTTCGACTTTTTTCATTTCAAATCATCAGCCCTTGAAATGGTTACATGTCAACCAATTCTTTTTGATGCAGTGACTCTGCATATTTCTTCTATCTTCTTTTGATGTGTTCTACATCATTTCACATTTTCCCATAAAATCCTTTCATATTGCAATCACAAGGTTGAACTTTTTCTTATCTTCTTTAAGCTTAAGAAATGCCGAGTATGCTCCTCACTTTTGATTTTCTAATTCCCTATTAGAAAAGTGTAAACATTCATTATGATACTGTATTTGGTCTTCTAGCGCTGAATTTTAAAATGCTCTGTTCTGCTCTTTTACTTCATGATTTGTTCTGTTTTGTTTAGCTACTGTAACTGCAGGATTTAATCTCTGAGTCTCATCTGACTCCCATGTTTGTCCTTCCTTTCTTTAAGGACCTTTTCCCCCCAGGCATATTGGCCTTTTTTCATTAGTATTCAATGTGTCAAATATCTTCTTGTGTCACTGTATAAACTAGAGTGGAATAAGCTCAATGGTATAGTTTGACTCTTATGGACAGTTTTAGTTTTTGTCAACTTGAAATTGTATATGAGTAATTAATTACTGATCCATAATCAGCCCTTATTTTGATCATTGATATTGACCTTCAATTTCTCTTCCCACATATGTGATATATTTGATTCTTATATGTTCCTCTTGGTGAGGTTCATGTGTATAATCCCCATTTGTGTTGTTGGAACAAAAGAGGTATTTTCAGCTAATAAGTCATTGGTCTGCAAAATTCTATCATGTGTTTTTTGTTTGTTTGTTTGTTCTTGTTTTTTGGGCATCACTCCCTTCTTGTGATAGGCGTAGGAGGCCCAGCCTTTGCTCTTGTGGAGCTGCTGCTGGAATTGAACCTCCATCCTAGTGGGCCACAGCCTGGTGCACAACCTCTACGCCACTGGGGCTCAGCTCCATATCATGTGTTTTTTAACTTTGTTTCTATCACCAAAACCATGATTTCTAACTACTGGTCTTTCCTCTTCATTTTCAACTGTCATATTCAATCACCAATAAGTATAAATGCCTCTTTATTTTATGTATAATAAATTTCAGTCTGAATCAGTTAGTGGAATTTAAGATCAGTCTTGGAACATTTTCTTAGATGTTGAATGTGTTGCTGTTCCTCATCTATATGTCATTCTTACTAGTAAATCCTGTGCTTCTCTGATTAAAATTGGTTAATACCATTTAAGATTTAAGTCCATTTAAGATTATTAATAATTTGTAGATTGAATTTTACAAGTTACATTATGCACTTTATGTATTTTGTTTATACTTTATATTTTCACTCTTCTGATGATTAATGGGTGTTTGCAGACATTTCTTTCCCGTATGAGGCATGGAGGATTAGTAAATATAGTTTCTGAAATCATTGCCCCAGCCATGTCATTAAGATTGAGTCTGTGGTGGCAATTCTTCCCTAGTCTTTCTTTGAGTGCTTTCCAATTTGAGGGGTTACGTTCATTCCTGGCTATGTCAGACAATGTTTTGCTGGGTGCTATTTATGATGTTTTCATTGGCAAATTCTTCTAATGTGGCATTACTAGTCTGTTTTAAACTAGAGTTTCCACTGATAGCTACTTGCCATGGGTGAATCTGCAGGGTATTTGCAATACAAGTGGAATCGATGTCAGCATTACAGCTGCCATCAAGTCATCATAGCAGGAGACACTGATATACATTACATTGTTTATTGTGTGTTTAAATTTACAAATAAAACTATAATCCTGATGCATTTTTTTTAATTAAAAGATAATTTTATTGGGGGTTCTTACAGCTCATAAGAATCCATACATGAGTGGTTCTCAATCTGTGCATCTCAACTCCTTTGAAGGTCAAACGAATCTTTCTCAGAAGTCACCTAAGACCATAGGAAAACACATAAATATTTCACAGTGTATAGTTAAGTATGATTTTGTGATTAATCGCTATACTTTAACTATGTTCAATTTGTAACAATGAAAAAATATCCTGCAAATCATATATTTTCAATATGATTCATAACAGTAGCAAATTACAGCTATTATTTTTTTAAAAACCTTTTTTAAAATTTTTTGGAGGGGCATCACTGCCCTCTGGTGGTTGTGGGAGCTACCTAGCACTGCTTCTAAGAGCCGCTGCTGGATTTGAACCGCCAACCCCACAGGCCACAGCCTCACTCTCAACCACTTACGCCACTGGGTCTCAGCTCAAGATCTCAATTCTTAAGGCAGCTTATTAATGTACTTATTTAATAAAAAGTTATTAAAACAAATATTAATTCAAAATTATCCTAAATTTGCACACATAATATTCAGCATATAGAATAATAATATTCTTTGATATGTGTTATATGTGAATAAAATTTATAAGATATATTGAGTTTGTGAAAATATATAATTAGGTATACTTTTTCAGCTTTAGATTATTTATTCATTTTAGAATAAACAATAGTTCACTGTGTACAGATAATAGGAACAGTATTAGGTCAATGACATTAAATAAAGGTTTCATCAAAAGATTAAGATTATATTGCTTTCTCTTACATGGTGTCACAAGCTCTAATGACTTTTGTACAGTGGTACTGTCTGGAATCCTGCTTCTTTTGTTATAACTCAAAAATAAAAAATCACTCCCATTGAATCAAAACTAACTGCCAGGGACTCTCTGTGAATTAATCAGACGATAACTGTTTACAGAAGTAGAAAGACCAGGCTTTCTTCTGCAGAGTTGCTGTTGGTTTTGAACTGCTGAGATCTTAAAACAACCTTGCTGTGCTAGAAAGGGTTCTCCAGAGAAACAAAACCAGGCCTCTAGTCAATTTATATATCCAACATAAGAGATAAACAGTTAACTAATCTACAAAGCAGTAAAATGGCTCGGTGCAACACACTTACATGAGACAGCAGCATTTTGTTCTTATTGGAACAGACACCTATTCTGGATATGGCTTTGTCTTCCCCACATGTAACGCTATGCCCAAACTACCATTTGTGGACTTACAGAATGTCTCATCCCCCACCATGGCAACCTTCAGATCTAGGAACTCACTTGACAGCAAATTCACTGCAGCAATGGGCCCATGCCCATAGAACCCACTGGTCATATCATGTTCCTCATCATCCTGAAGCAGCTGGCGTGATAGAAGTATGGATTGGACTCCTAAAGTAACAACTATGGTGCAAAACTCCGTGGTAACAACTTGCGGCACTGTTGCAATGTTCTCCAAGAAACTGTATATGCTTTAACTAGTGGCTAATGCATGGTACTGTGTCTTTAATAGCCAGTATTCATGGATCCAGGAACCAATGGGCGGAAACTGGAGTGGCACCACTCACTGTTACTTCTAGTGATCCACTTGCAGAATTTTTCCTTCCTGTCCAAGCAACCCTATGTTATTCAGACCTGCAAGTCCTGATTCTGAAGGAAGAAACTCTCCCACCTGGAAACAGCACGGATTTCACTGAACTGGCAGCTGAGAATGCCCATTGGCCACTTTGGGCTTCTCAAGCCTTTGAATCAACAGGTTAGGAAGGATGTCATTATATTGAGTGGTGTGATTGACCCTGATTACCAAGAAGAAATTGGACTGGTGTTACATAATGGAGGTAAAGAAGAATGTGTCTGGAATCCAGGAGATCCTATAGGCCGACTCTTAGTGCTACCATACTCTGTGATAAAAGTAAATGGTGAATTACAGCAACCCCATCATGACAGAACTTCTAATGACCTGGAGCCCTTGGTCTGAGGCAGTCATGTACTCTAGAGTCAATTTTATGATTGGGAGTGTATTGGTGGAGTCTAGCCAGTCAATCTGGAGATAGCCAATGAGACTTCTGTGTGGGCACAGCTTTCTCCTGAGAATTCTGGGAAATCTGGCTGTATTTCCCCTTGAAGAAACTTATGGTTCAGTCCCTGGGAGACATTGCTACTGACAAGACATGTGGCAGCCTGCTGATGGATCCTGGGCCCTGGAAACTGGAGGAGCCATGAGGAGACCCCTCCTAGTTCTGAGGTCCTTCTACCATCACTAGCTACACAAGATTCTGACCCACTGGTCTGTGATTGTTCAGATGTCATTGCATGTGCTTCCTGAGTTTGAAGAAGACTTTATAGACTGGTATCAGACATATGGAATAATATTGGACTTATGACCTTGGACTGAATTGGGTTGGTATGCTTTCTCAATGTTCCATTCCTCTTGTATATAAACCTCTCCCTTATATACATATGCATGTTTGTGAATTTGTTTTTCTAGTCTACCCAGAGCAGGGGTCCTCAAACTTTTTAAACAGGTAACCAGTTCACTGTCCCTCAAACGATTGGGGGGGGCTGGACTATAGTTAAGAAAAGAAAAAAAAACTATGATCAAATTCACTGCAGGTTTGGGATGAGTTGGATGCTAAGCAGGACAACAGCAGCGGCAAAAACACCAGAGGGACTGGACAACTGTCTTAGGCAGGCAGTATGTGTCCTGTGAACCATAGTTTGAAGACCCCTGACCCAGACTAACGCACCTGCCTTCTTCAGAATTTGAAAAGTCACTTATAATAATAGGATCCACAGCTAGATTTTGGTATCATTTTATACTGCTGCTTTTCTACTCTGAAGAAAACTGGCATGGAATAAATATATTGTTTTTGTTGCATATCCCAGTAGCATTATACATCATTAATGTCACCTGGATGCATTAACATTTAGAATGAGGCCATAAATACTGGCATGAAATTTAAACAGTTCTGAAACCAAATCCAAACTCACTACCTCCAGGTCAATTCCGGATCATAACAATTATACAAGACATTGTATAACTGCTCCTGTGGATTTCCCAGGCTGTAATTCTTTACCTTAGGAAGCTCCATTTTATACCAAATTAAGTTGTTTTTAAAACAAACAAAAAAGCCTCATGGTCATCGAGTGTCTGCTGACTCAGTTGGTCCTACAGGCCACGGTAGAACTACCTCTGAGGGCCTCAGGGACTAACTCTCTTTAGTAGAATGTCCTGTTTTTCTCTCAAACTTTTCTAGCGGTCGTCAAATATGTTACATAACTGTAATGACAAGTTACTTTATTCAAATAAACTTAATTAAGCATACCAGTACCTATCTATTGTGTATACTAGAAGCTTTTGGAATACAATTATGACAAATTACACATTTACAAAACAAAATTCAGGGTATATAATAAGAATTTGAAATATGTTATTTTAATAGAAATATTTCTATTATAAAAATGTATTTTATTATACCGATGTCTCTCTTTTTTTTGTTTTTTGGGCATCACTGCCCTCTGGTGGTCGTGGGAGTTACCCAATGCTGCTTCTGAGAACCGCCATTGGATTTGAACCACCAAACCCATGGGCCACAGTCCCGCACTCAACCACTTTCGCCACCAGGGCTTAGCCCCTGATATCTCTCTTTCTAAGATTAGCAAAGAGTGATTGGGAATTAGAAATGGAAAACAGCTCAAACACAAACAAAGAATGTTGCTAAAATTTCTCTGAAGCAAATGAAAAGTCCTTTTATTCATAGTGCAATGTCTAGTCACCGTCCAATAGTCCAATTCATAAATGGATCTCCCAGAAGGAGAACTAAAAATGTCTAAAAGAAATGCATCTCGGGCTGAGCTCCGGTGGCCTAAGTGGTTGAGTGCAGTGCAGCCCATGGGCTTGGCAGTTCAAATCCAGCAGCGGCTCTCAGGAGCAGCGCTGGGTAGCTCCCACGGCCACAGGGGACAGTGATGCACCTCCCCCCAAAACACACACACACACACACACACATACACACACAAAGAAATTCATCTCAATGAATTCAAAGCCACATGGGTATTAAAGGGTTTAATGTATCTTTCTTCAAGATCAGAACATTATGTTTTACAAAGTCTCAGATATTAAGGCTTAAATAAAGCTAATTCTGTTTGATAAACTTGAAATTAACAAAGGAAGTAGTGAAACTGATTAGATATTAATAATAGTGAAGATTTTCTATTTCAATTTTAATTACTTCCTAACACCAGCATAAAAATCAGAGTTAGACACAGAAACTTCTTAGTGTGGATAAAAGTCACGGAGAGTTCAGAAGAAAGCTGAACTGTTTGCTGTGGAGATTACAATTTCAGCATCACCTAGGGCTTGGATTGGCAAACTTTGAGATGGAAAAGCCAATCCTGTCCTGCAAAACAATCAAGAAATTATGTGAGTGGTATGAATATATATATTTTACAAACAATTGAAATCACTATTACCTGAATAGCACCCTTTAAAAATTTTCCCTTTCACTTCAGAGCCAGATGCATGTACCAAAAAGGTCACATGTGGCTCATAAGCAACAGTATTAGCTTCCCCTAAACTTGACTATGGAGGAAGGAGTCAAATTAGATATATCCAGAATATTTAAAAACATTCTTAACCTTTTGATCTTTGGGGTAGAGATTCCATGAGTTGTACTTTCCTCAAATGACTTAATTCATCTTAGGAAAGAAGTTAACAAAGAATAAGAGAGTAACCTATTTCCTGAGTCAGTTTTTATACCCTTTCTTAAGTAATTCAGAGGAGTCAGTGCAGAAGTTGGAGACATTTATAACCAATACCAGTCTGTGTTGATGTAATAGGTGCTTTGCCAGTTTTGCTTGGGAGGAACCTACTTACATCATCTTTTTAAATGAATGCCAGGCATTCCAAATGACTTTACAGGGCCCCACAATGTTTCTGGGCATTTCTAAATCTGCTAGAGATTCAAAGTTATTTGAGTTAACTCTGACAGAGTTACACAGGCAATGTTACCCAGTGTCCATCAACCTAATTACTGCTGAAATATTCCAAGACATTGGTAGGGTACTGTGCTAATCCACCTCAGTGATCTTCTAGTTTCTAAACACGACATTATTTTTCAGTTAATGATATTTCCCAATAACATGTAAAACTACAAGTGAGTCAATGTTCTATCATTATCCATATGATTTTCTTGAACTATTTTGATGGTAATTTATGGGTGGTCTTCCTGATATTTTCCAGCAACATAGAAACAAGCAAGTTACCAGAGTAAAACCGACTGACAAACTGGTTGTGAACTTTTGAACTAGGCAAGCCTTCAGATCTCTAATTAGGACACTGGAATGTTAAAGGTCAAAAGTGAGCCATTTATGGTAAAGGAGTAAGGAACCTATTGTAAAGGACTCATCAGTAACAACTTGAAGGCCTTAGACATAACAAAAATCAAGCTATTGTTATTTTACATACCATAAAGTGTTACAGATTTTCTTTATAATGAAGAAGCAGAGGAAAGTAGGAAGCACATGAGCAAAAATAGTATACCTGAGTGTTTTAAGACTAAGCTATTTTTAAAAACAGGCAAAGTAGTGTTGGTAATAATTCATAGATGAGATGTAGTAAATGGATGTTGGTATACATATTGCTTATGCTATAGTTACTGCAAATTCAAACAGCACATTTAATATTTAAGCTAATTTTTAACAATAACATATACCATCAATGCTATAGAAATTATGTAATAAAGGTATGTTATAGAGATTATTAATGGAATGACTATATATGTGGCACCATTGATATTAAAAATTGAATATGTAAAAATAATGGG
This sequence comes from Nesogale talazaci, assembly GCA_004026705.1. Taxonomy (NCBI): domain Eukaryota; kingdom Metazoa; phylum Chordata; class Mammalia; order Afrosoricida; family Tenrecidae; genus Nesogale; species Nesogale talazaci. The sequence goes on from PVJH01010753.1 coordinate 57,233, forward strand.
ATGTGATTTTAAAACCCCATATACAACTTCAATATTGCATCTGATTTGTTTTCAGAGCAATAGAATCATAGCAAACATTTTAAGGATATCATTGTAAGCATTTTTTAGGTGAAAAGTGATATATGCTACCTTATTCTAGGCCACATAATTAACAGTATTTCATTTTCCTTGTGTTTATAATCAAGGGTCATGAAAGTAGTAGACAAGAAATCAATAATACATAGCACCAGGAACATCTGTTGCAAAAGAGCAAGAATGTCTCTGTAAAAATTAAGATATGCTTGACCCATGCTATGATTTTTTTTCAATCACTACATATGCACATTAAGGTTATGCAATACATAAGGAAAAAATGATGCATCTGAATTATGGTGTTGCTGATGAATATTGAAATACCATGGGGTGTCAGAAAAACATATATGTTAGTTCAGGTAGACTAGAAAAACAAACTCATAGACACACACATGGATATAAGGGTAAAGTTTATGTACAAGAGGAATGGGACATTGAGAAAGCATCCCAACCCAGTCCAGTTCAAAGTCATAAGTCCGATATTAGCCCACATGCCCAATATCAGTCTATAAACTCACCTTTCAACTCACAAAGTCATAGGCCAGTACGTGCAGAGTCCCAGTACTGGTGGGTGGTCTCTCCATGGCTCCTCACTTCCAGGGTTCAGGGTCCATCTACAGCATCCGGTGGTGGTAGAAGCAACTCAGCTCTTGTAGGAGTGTCCATGTGGCTTCTCCAGCTTCAGAGGTCTGGTTCCATCAGGGTAAGGCCATGTGGCTTCTTCTCCAGCTCCTTCAACTTCTCAGACACACCATCTTGTCTTGTCCATAGATTGTCGTCTCAGAGACTGACTACCAACAACTGGGGAGATGGCCTTTCATCTTCATGAGGGAAATATTGTGATATTTCCCAGAAGTCTCAGGAGAAAGCCATGCCCACACGAAGGCCTCTTTGGCTACTCGATGGCTATCTCCAGATTAACAGGCTAGATTCCACCCTTGCATCCCAATCATGAACTTGGCATAATGAATACATGCCCGCCACAATACAGAAGTCAGTTTTAGATGACATACAGCTAGAATGCTCCTTAAGGATATAATAGCAAGACTTCATCTCACTTTCAGACCTGCTACAGAACAAACTAGTCCCTAGAAAAGAACATCATGGGTGATGGATGGGAGCTGATGCAATGACATCTAACCACAACTTGGGTCAGAACCCATGGCATCTAGCAACTAACAACAATTGACTGAGACTTTAGTTACATAAGCACCTAATGGGTTCAAACCCAATAGCCACCCCGAGAGAGAAAGATGATCAAGTCAAATACCATAAACATTTACAAACTCAGGAACCTTGGGGATCAGTTTCCCTTATCATATGTGGCTCCTATGAGTCTCACTTGACTGGTCAGTGGGTTTTATATTTGGTTGACTAGATATATATATAGATAGATAGATAGATATAGATAGATAGATAGATATAGATAGATAGATAGATAGATAGATAGATAGATAGATAGATAGATAGATAGATAGATAGATTATTAGGTTACCCAATGTTTTCCAGTGACTGTCTATAGAATATATAATTTTTTCAAAAATTGGTAAGTCTATTAATATCCAATTGAGAAGCAAAACATTTAAAGTACTACAGATGTTAGACATTTACCATAATTTACCTCTTATAAAACAATAAACATTATTTTTGATGCAAAGTATGTGAAATATATTTGAATATAAAAATGATCTTTCTTCTGAAACTGCCAGTAAATCTCTATCCAACACAAATTTCATCAATATTATCCATGCTCACTCTCGATATTCTATCACTGGCTGATGTCTGTTCTTATTCCTATTTATTTATAAGTTGTCACATTTAAGCTACAAATACACAGAGGATTAGTAGAAGAATCCCTGAATAAAGCATTTTAGAAAAGAGAAGATACTTGAAAAAATGTGGTAGTCAGCATTACAATATTATGTTAAGAAATGTTAAGAAAGGAAACTAAAAATAGTTATGTTGGAAAGACTTTTGAGAATCAACAGGAGGACAGCATACTAGACTGTGCAAGCAAATTCTACATAAAATTGACAATTGTTAATTATTTGCATAAAATATGACTCAAAACTTAAATGGGCTAGTTTTCCTTAATGTAATCATTGTTCATATTAAAACCAACCCCTATACATTGCTATTTTCACTTTTAAAATATACTATAGAATGCACATTTCCATTTTAACATAAAACTACTAATCATGTTACTCAGCTATTCAAAAATGTTTATTTAGTTCACAGTATATTTCAACTACCAAACTTAAAAAAAAATTAATGCCATCGGGTTGATTGCAACTTTCAGCAATCCTAATGGATTGAGCAGAGTTGCTCTTGTCAAGTTCTAAGACACTGGGTTTTTACAGGAATAGAAGTTTTTATTTTCTCTCGTGGGGCAGCTGGTGGGTTTGAGCTATCAACCTTATAGACAGCAGTTCAAAACATAATGATGACATTTGCCAAACACAGTACATTAATTTAACTAAATTGTCCTCATAGAATTTCTAATTCTTAAGAATTATTCAATGATGACTTAGCCCAAATGACAGCTGAATTACATATAGCATGCCCTTATTCTATTTGAAAAAGAAATTGGCCAAGAAATTAAGTGACACAGATACAGACTATAATTCTGGAGTCCTAAGAATAAAATCACAATGTAGAACTAGACTGAACACTGACTGGAAGGAGAAAATACCTAAAGACGGTCAATGGGATGTGACTATCTAACCTTTAGCTTAGCAGCTCATCAGAAACCACTTGCTCTAGCCAAGCGCATAGAGGAAGAAAAAGAAACAAGTACATAACAATTTTTAAGGGCTGAGTCCCGGTGGCCTAAGTGGTTGAGTGCGGGACTGCGGCCCGCGGGCTTGGCGGTTCAAATCCAGCAGTGGCTCTCAGGAGCAGCACTGGGTAGCGCCCATGACCACCAGAGGCAGTGATGCAAAAAAAATTTTTTTTACTGACTTCTCATAGACATAATTATCTATACATACACATATATCAAGGAGCGCTAGTGGTGGGGTGGTTATGCTGTGAGCTGTGATCTGCGTAGTTTCCAGGTTGAGACCACCAGCAGCTCCATGCGAGGAAGAGTGGACTTTCTACTCCCATAAAAAAGCCACAGTCTCATTAACTTACAGGGAGTCATTATGAGTCACCATTGAATCAATGCTACTGAGGGTTTTTTATTCTGTTTTTTGTAGGAGAAAATATACCTTCTCTAAATGTTACAGTCCACCACTTGTCTGTCACTTTGTCATTCTGTGGTGGCATTTTTGGTGTTGCACTGCTTAAGGCTTTCTACTCCCGTAAAGAGTTACAGTCTGAATCCCACGAGGGCAATTCTACCTTGTCTTATAGGATTTCTGTGAGTTGACATCCTCTCGTGGGAGTGAATTTGTGCTTTTTTCATATACTGACTGTGCTACTCTGGGTAGACATGAGGAACATATTTCATAGACACGCATATGGATATAAGGAAAGGGTTTATATACAAAAGGAATGGGACATGGAGAAAGCATCCCAGCCCAGTCCAGTTCAAAGTCATAAGTCCGATATTAACCCATATAACCCATATCTATAAAGTCTTCTTCTGACTCACAAAGTCACAGGCCAGTGGGTGCAGAATCCCGGCGCTGGCAGGGGGCTCCACATGGCTCCTCGCCTCCAGGGCTCAGGATCCATCAACAGTAGAACTCATCGCTGGCAGAGGTTTCCATCTGGCCACCTCAGCTTTAGAGGTCTGGCTCCATCAGGGCAAAGCTGTGTGATCTCTCTGCCGGCTTCTCCAGCTTCTCGTACACTGCCATCTTGTCTTGTCCAGGATTCATCGACTCTCTGACTAACTCCCAACAACTGAGGAAGATAGCTTCTCATCTTCACGAGGGAAATATCACGGGATTTCCCAGAAGTCTCAGGGAAAAGCCATGCCCACATAGTGGCCTCATTGGCTACTCAATGGCTATCTCCAGATTAACAGGCTAGACTCCACCCCTACATTTCAATCATAAAATTGACATCATAAGCACATGACTGCCACACTCATGAATAGCTGGGTTGTTGACTATAAGCTGGAAGGTTGGCTATTTAAACCAATTAAAAAGCTCAAATTAGTTAAATTGTGGGATCTGGTCCCATACAGATGAATACCTAGGCCAATGTTCAGCACAATGTGGCTGGCCAGCTATATTGCAGCAGTTTCAATATGCTTCTGTGGCTTTGAAATAAAATTGAAAATGAAAATAAAATGATCACAGATTCATTCAAAGCATATTATTCAGATCGTGGTGATTGCACTTGTTTGTAAAATCTTTATTAATTATTTCAATAAGTTTTAAATTGTTGTGAGAGATAGGATTGGCTCATTGCACTCAAAAGGCAGCCAATGTATGGAAGGAACAATTGTCCTCTGTTACATGGGGTCACTATGAATCAAAATTGGACTCAATGGCTCTGAACAAGCACATACTGAGATTGGGTTCTAGTCATCACTGACAGTAAATCGCAAAACTACAGTATACTAATTATAGAAATATGTTCAATTATAAAGGAATAAATCCATCAAAACATGAGTGACATTTACATAAAATATATAAATGAACATGCTCAAATTCAGCTTTCTTGTGAAAAAAAATGCATCAAATTGAAAAACCAGCAGAACCAGATGTTCAATATTGTGCATATAAATATTTATTCTGGGAAATCACTTTGAAGAATAGCATTTTGAATTGCTAAGAGTAAAATGTGTGAACTTTCCAAGATCATAATGAAACATAATAGCAAAAGCATTTGCTTGAAAACACACAATGAATCTGAGCTATGCAGATGTGCTCACATACTACTTTTCTATGATGTTACATATTATAGAATTGAGTGATGTTGTACAAAAACTCATGTCACAGTTAAATGTTACCACCTTATATTTTCATTGCAATTAGATTAATACACAAATATTACTAATATATTTTCTTCTGTTTACTTTAGCTACTCTATGATCAAGAGAAAATTAAGGGTTTTTTGACAAACACTCTGATCTTTTCTATTGTCTTCTCTTTTTAATGACCCTTTGCTTTCTTCATGATTGGGATGTTCTTGATGTCTTCTCACGGCTCATCATGTTTTCTGTCATTAGTTTTTAATGCATCAAATCTGTTCTTGATATATTCTCAAATTAGGATGTAAAAGATTCTGGGTCATATTTTTGTACTTGAGAATTATTTCAAACTTTCAGCTTTAATCTGAGCTTACATATGAGCAAGTGATGATATGTTCCACAGTCAGGAATAAGCACTGCCTGGCCCCAGTCATACAATTTTTCCTGTGTGTCATATGTATTAAAAAGTTGTGACATTGAATAAAGAAAATTGAAAAAGATTTGATGCAACTGAATAGTAGTGTGGTGGTGGTGGTGGTGGTGAGGGTGTTGAAAGTACTATAGATTTCCCAAAGGACAAATAAATCTATCTTGGAAGAGGTATGCTCAAAATTCTTAGAAGCCAGTATGGCAAAATCTTGATTCATGCACTTTGGATGGAGAGACCACCCTGGAGAAGGAAATCACACTTGGTAAAGAGGAGGAACAGGGAAAAAGAGGAATGCCCTCACGGGCATCCATTGACACAGTGACTGCAATGATGGGCTCAAATATCTTAAAAAATGTGAGGCTGACACAGGACCAATGTGTTAGTCCAGGTAGACTAGAGAAACAAAATCCAAAGACACACATATATATATAAGGAAGAGGTTTATATACAAGAGGAATGGCACAGTGAGAAAGCATCCCAACCCAGTCCAGTCAAAGCCCATAAGTCCAACATTAGTCCAAATGTTCGATACCAGTCCATAAGTCCTCTTCAGACTCACAAAGCACATGCAATGAAGCCAAGATAATCACAGGCCAGGGAGTGCAGAGTCTTGTGTACCCTGTGGTAGTATAAACATCGCAGGGCTGACGGGGTCATTATGTGGCTTTTCCAGCTTCAGATGTCTGGTTCCATCAGGGTAACCCCATGCAGCTTCTCTTCTGAGATGTCTTGCAGGGAGTCAACCTTGTGTCTTAGCAGGAGAACATCTCCAAGGGGGAAATACAGCCAGATTTCCCAGAATTCTCTGCAGAATTTGTTAATATGTTAATTTTATGATTGAAATGTAGGGGTGGAGTCTAGCCTGTTAATCTGGAGATAGCCATTGAGTAGCCAATGAGGCCTCTGTGTGAGCATGGCTTTCTCCTGAGACTTCTGGGAAATCTCGCGATATATCCCTCGGGAAGATGAGAAGCTATCTTCCCCAGTTGTTGGGAGTTAGTCTCAGAGACGATGAATCCTGGACAAGACAAGATGGCAGCGTACGAGAAGCTGGAGGAGCCAGCAGAGAGACCACATGGCTTTGCCCTGATGGAGCCAGACTTCTGAAGCTGGGGTGGCCAGATGGAGACCTCTGCCAGCAATGAGTTGCTTCAGCTGTTGATGGACCCTGAGCCCTGGAAGCGAGGAGCCATGTGGAGAACCCTGCCAGTGCCAGGATTCTGTACCCACTGACCTGTGACTTCGTGAGTCGAAAGGAGACTTTATAGACTAATTCCAGGCATATGGGTTAATATCGGACTTATGACTTTGTACTGGACTGGATTGTGATGCTTTCTTAATGTCCTATTTCTCTTATATATAAACCTTTTCCTTATATCTATATGTGTGTCTATGAAATTTGTTCCTCTAGTCTACCCGGACTAACAAACTCACACAGAGTTCTCATTGGTTATCTCCAGATTGATAGGTTAGACTCCACGCCTACACTCCCAATCCTGAAATTGACACAAGATTGCATGACTGCCACAACCAACATGTGCTTTGTATTATTATATGCAGGGTCACTGATTTGGAACCAACAGGACAGCACCTGCCTGACAAAAATTCAATAGAGAAAGTTGTAAATAAGATGCATCAATCATAAACTTTGTGGAAAGTCAAAGCTTATAATAGAACACTGAACATTGAAAGAGGTAATGAAAATATATAGAAAAAGGGCAAAGTGTGAACTTTTAGTGAAATCAATATTCATAGAACTTCATAAATGATGTTGTATCTGATCTCATGTGTTCTCTAAAATCACAGGAACTTCATGCTGAAGTCTGTAATTTCTTCCATTCTTGTCTTATTCTATCCAATAGCACACACACACGTGTGTTACTATGCAGCTGTGTACAAAACAAGGGATGAAAAACAAGAATGTGTATAGATAAAACACTAAAAGTAATAAGTGGTAATCTGTGTCTAAATCAGATTATTAAATTACTTGTGGCAAACTCAGGAAAATATTTCCCAAGTAGCATCACACCCAGCAGCTCATAGTGTCTACTGCCTAAATTATTACAATTTTCCAGATCTTTTTACCTATTATTGTATTCTTGACTTGTTTCCTTAATCCCAAAAATAAGATTCTTAGAACTTTGCTTTCTATAGTGGTGTGAGGACCATTCAGAAAAATTATTAGAAATACAAATAAGGTATATGTATAAATAATGTTATATAGGAATGTTTAGCAGTAAGCAGGAAAAAGCATTAGCGAAGACCTGGAACAACTTTAGGAGTGAGGTGAATTAAAACTTTTATTTGTATTTAATAGTGAGTAGAAAAACTATTTCATGAGAAATAGCTTCAAAGTATAAGTGATACTGTCTTTACCTGGCAAAGATTCTTTTGAAAACATATTGTGAAAATCAACCTTTTATGGTTTGAGTCAACATAATGACATTTTAACATTTTATATTTGCATTTTCTTCTTATCTTATATATGCCAGCTGGCTGGAATTTGTAGTTTGTGACCCTAAAGCAATACAATGCACATTTTTCTAAAGTGTTCCAAAACTTAGGAGAGGTTATATTTCCAAGATAACTATTTTAAAACAAAATAACATTTTGAGTGATTATATGGAATTTCTGCAGTTTTTACTCTTTGTGGAACATCCTGAACATATATCCTGAAAGATTTTTGTTAGTGAAATAAGCTAGAAATGCTGAAGAACAAATGAGGGTGTTTCTAGTCCTTTAAATATCTCTGGTATTGTTTCTTTTATAGTAATTTTTGTTCAGTTTCAAAAGGCTATTTCTTCTACTTTAAATTAATTATATTAATATTTATTGATTCCTTACTGTTTTCCAGAAAGCTGAAAAAGGTGAATATATAAAAAGACAGAGTCTTATTAATAATATAATATAATACATACTTACAATATATCATAACAATAAGAACCATATATTAATAATAATCACTTTTAAATTTTATTTCTCTTAAAGATGAAAAGGCAATTGAACAGATAAGCTAATCTTAAATTTAGTATATATTATTATTCAAAACTAGAGTGAAAGCAAAATATTCATATACATAGTAGATATCCTAATCATCATTCATTGTGCTTTAAGTTGGAATACTTTGCTTCTGTCTAATTTTATTTGTGTGAAACACAGCACGTTCTATATAATTGTGTCTTTTCTAGGGTTTGCCTTGTTTCTTTAAGCATTCCAGGATTAAGTCTAAAGCAGATTTGAAGTTACAATTGCAACTGAAATGCAAAGAAGCCACATTCTTATCAGAGCACTAAAGCTGCACCTGCACATATCAGTTTCAAATTACTTATTTTATTTATATTTCAAAAGTACTTATTACTTGAGAAATTTGCCATTACTCCCTAAAAAAAGTTTGCTATTAATATTTATCCAAATGAATGTTTTTCTTCAAGTAAAGGTTTTATAAGAAAACATCTGCCTAATGAGTAAATATTTTTATGTTTATGCTAAATTTGTTTTTATGTTCATGCTAATATTGCTAAAGATGAAAATGAAAATTTGTTATGGTGAATGGGATAAAAATATGGAGGTCATTTTCTGAATGCATTATAATATAAATCCATTGAGAATTGGAACTATATTTTACTTGCTCTTTTACATTCATCAACAAATATCCTCTCCTTGTTGCCCTTCTATTTCATCAAATATGAATTACTTATATAGGGGCTGATCTCTGCCGACATTATGTCCAAGGTATAAGAGAGAACCTCACCATTCTTGCCTCTAAGGAGGACTCTGGCCATACTTCTTCAAAAAAAGATCAGTTTTTCTTCTAAGCAGTTCATATTTCCAATGTTTTCTGCAGCACCACTATTCATTTGCATCAATTCTTCTTTGGTTTTCCTTATCCACTGTAGTATTTTCATATGTATATGAGGCCATGGAAAATATCATGGCTAGGGTTAAGCTCACCTTAGTTCTCAAAGCAAGTAACAGTCTCATTTTTCAATATTCTAAATACTCTAAAGCGATCTTGGGCAGCAGATTTACCTAATGCAACTGGTCTTTATCTATTGACTGTTGTCTGCATGAGCATTGACTTTGGTTCCAAACAAAACGAAAACTCTTGAGAACTTCAGCTTTCTCTCCATGTATCGTGATACCCAGTGGTGAGGACTGTGGTCTTCTTGACATTGAGTTGTAACCCCTACTGAAGGTTGCAAGCTGTGATTTTCAACAGGAAGTACTGCAAGTCCTCCTCATTTTCAGCAGGTAAGGTTGCATAATTTGCATGACTCGGGTTCTTAATAAACCTTTTAATTTTTCCATTGAACAAGAATTTGTTAAGCATACTTTTTGAATACATGTGGTGAGAGGAAACAAACCTGGTGCATGCAATTCCTAATTGTGGATCATGCAGTATCCCCTTGGTATTGCCCATGTCATTGTCTCTTGATCCATATTCCGGTTCCACATGAGCACACTGAAGGTGTCCAGGAATTCCAACTCTTCTCAAGGTTGTCCGTAGTTTGTGATGATCCACATAGCTGAATGCCTTTGCATGGTTGAATGCCTTTGCACAGTCAATAAAACATAAGTAAACATCTTTCTGATATTCTCTGCATTCAGGCAAGAGTCATCTAGCATCAGCAATAACATAGTATGCTAAAAGTCCTCTTCTGAACATCTGGCAGCTTCCTGACAATACATTGCTTCAACTATTCTAGGATTATCTTCAGCAAAATTTTGTTTGAAATTGATATTCATAATATGGCACTAAAATTTGAGCATTCTCTTGGATCACATTTTTTTGAATGGGTACAAGTAATAATCTCTCCCACTCACTTGGCCAAGTAACTTTTTTCTACATTTCGTGGTATAGATAATTCAGTGCTACCAGTGCTTCATTACTATGTAAAACATTTCTCTCTCTTTTTTTTTTTAGGCATCACTGCCCTCTGGTGGTGGGAGTAGGGGGCCCAGCCTTTGCACCTGTGAGCTGGAATTGAACCTCCATCCCAGTGGGCCACAGTCCCCCGCACAAACACTACGCCACCGGGGCTCAGCCCTATGTGAAACATCTCATTTGGCAGTTCTTCAATTCCTAGAAACTTGTTTGGGCCTAATGTTTTCAGTGCAGTTTGAATTTCTTCTTTCAGTACTATTGTTACTTGATCATGTCCTACCTTTTGAAATAGTTGAATGTTGTACAGATTTCCTTGATACAGTGACTCTGTATTCTTTTCACCTTCTTTTGGTTCTTCCTGCATCAGTCAGTTTTTGCCCATCTTCCAATATTGCAACTGAAGGCAGTAATATTTTCTTGAGTTCTGAAGATATACGGAGCACGTTCTTCCTTTTTTTGAATTTCTAACTCTAGGTCTTTGTACCTGTTAGCATATCTGACTATGTCTTCTAGAGCTCCCCTGGAAATGTTTGATTCATCTAGTTGACTTAGTCATTTGCCTTGTGTACTGTATGAGTAAGAGCAAGCTTTGGCTTTCCTTCTGACATATACTTTGATCTTTTTTTCCTCTTACCTATTTTTAATGACCTTTCTTTTTCTTCATACATGATACTCTATGTGCTTCTCCACAATTCATAAGGTCTTTTGTTGCTGGGTTCTTGTGGGTCGAATATGTTCTTGAGTACTCACAATTTGGGAGATCTATGTCTGAGGTATTATTTTGGCTATCATGGACTTGCTTTCCTTTTGTTCAGCCTTCACCTGAAGTTCCATATGAGCAAATTATGGTCTCTTCTAACTTTGACCTTTGGCCTGGTTTTAGCTGATATTATTCAGCTTCTCCAAGGTATTTCCCCAGAGATGCAGTCAATTTTATATCTGTATATTTTGTATACAGGTAGTTTTTGTGTTGTATTAAAAAGATATTTTCTACGAGGTAGCTGTTCATTTTGCACAATTCTGTCATGTGATCTAGTTTCATTTCTATCAACAAAACCACAGTTTCCAACTACTATTAATTCCTTTTTGCTTTCAATTTTTGTATCCCAAACACTAATAATTATAAAAGCATCTTGATTGCATAACTGACTTATTTCAGACTGAAAATGTTGGTAGAGTGCTTCAATCTCTGTATCACTTGCTATAGTAGTTGGTCCATACATTTGAATAATAATGATATAGACTGCATATCTTTGTATGTGGGCAAACCTATCTCAGATATTATGTACTGTTAAGTAGATCTTCATACATCCATTTGGATGAGGAAGTCAACCTGATTTCTCTTGATGTGTCATTCCTGGCATAGTAAAGCAGATGCTTTCCTAATTCAAGATGAGCAATACCAGGCCATTTCAACTCATTCAAGACCCTTTCACAAGGGTTGACCAATTTATAACAGTAGCAAAATTACAGTTAGGAAGTAGCAATGAAAATAACATTATGGTTGGGTGTCACCACAACATGAGGAACTGTAATAAAGGGTTGTGAAATTAGGAAGGTAAATAACCACTGGCCTAGAGTAATGTTCTTTACGAATTCCTTTTCACTTTTAATGATTTTCAATTTTCTTAGATTCATATTTTCTACATTCCAAGTTACAATTATTATTTACTCTTTGCAGCTATTTTTCTTATTTTTGAGTCATGCTGCTTCTGCAAATGAAGGTCCTGAATGCTTTACTCCTGTAGGCTTTACTCCATCTCTCCCTTAGGCTTGACTGTTCTTTTCGAAGGAAGCTCTTCTTCAGTCATACTCTTTTGAGTGTCTTTTGGCCCTGCAGGCTCATTTTGTGATACAATCTCTGACAATATCCTTCTATTCATAATAATTTCACTAACTAACAATATTTTAAGACTATTCATTGAGATTTCAGTAACTTTTCTCTCGGAATTGAAGAATCTATTCTTTCTTAGTATGAAGCTGTGGTGAGACCTGTTGACTTTCAGTTACCATGTGGATATTTGAAATATATGTGACATAACTTCCAATGTCACAGCAACATACAACTAACCACAGTAGAACAAATTTTCAGACAAATTAAATATATATAAATACATTAATGCATAGAAATATTTTTAATCTAAGAGGACACATAGGATCACTCAAGTGGAATAAAAATAAAGGACAACCTTTGGAAACATAGGAGATGGTCTTTCATGTTTGCATGTGGATTGAGAAACACACCTTCAAACCAGAATTCTATGATCTTTCAGCCTTGAACATGTATAGTTACAAAGGCTTTACCTGGCAAGCCTCATGACAGAAAGCTTCCCTCATATCAGCACATTGTCCTTTCTGAAGGAACTGCAGTTAAGAAATCATGGCACCATGGTCTGTCACACTCTTGTGCTTACTTGCTTTCTTAACTCAGGAGACTTCACTTGGAAACATCTTTATCAAAAGTCCTGAGCTGTGCTCTTTCCAGCAAGCATCTGATGAGGTCTTCAAAAGAACAAGAAAGGGCAAGGAGAATCTTAAAGTTATCTTCCCCCTACCAGTATTTTTCCATTCCTAGGTAACCTCCCTCTCTGTGAGAGAAACAAACTCAAGGCCTCCTCGATCCACAAAGTAAGGAGTCTTTTGTTTAGGGTTCTCATAATAATGAAATCCTCCCTCCTGATTCTCATATGCCATTCTATGGAAAAAATTAGTGGAACATTAGTTATCTTCGTATTTGTGTTATCGTAACAGAAATACTAGAAGTGGGAGGCCTTAAAGATTTTTTATCACAGTTTAGAAGGCTAGATACCTCACTTCAGGACACTGGTGGTACAAAGAGTTACTTTTTTAATTATTTAGCTTCTACTAGTAGAAAATCATTTTAGTTTCTGAGCATGTAATCTCATTTGTCACCTGGGTCTTCTGATAGGGTCTGTTTTGTCCCCTACCTGCTTCTATGCAGCTGTTTATGCTGTTTATTATATTAATCACTATAACTATGTTTTTGATACTCCCTACAATGGCAGGCCATAATACTAAAGAAAGTCTATTGCAAAATAAGATTATATTCGCATACATAGGGGTTAGGATCCTCACATATTTTTGGAGGACATAATTCATAAAAGTAAAGAAATGGGCATATTTTCCAGTTTCAATTGTTTATACTAGCAGAGTGATCAAAGATCTAATAATTGGCTGACCACCGGTGTGTAGTGGTTGTGCATGGGACTACGGCCCACGGAGATGGAGGTTCAATTCCAGCAGGAGTTCTACAGGAGCAAAGGCTGGGTCTCTTACTCCCACCACCAGAGGGCAGTGATACCAAAAAAAAAAAACCAAAACAAAAAGATCTAATAATTGCTTACATTTAGATCTGCTGTCTTAATTAGATACTTAAATTATCTAGCTTAGCTCAGCTCTTTACAAAATTATGTTGTGCCAGGAGAATATTAGTGGTACAAGGAAAGAAGAGGAGAACCCACAAACACATCAGGAAACTTATCAAGATCCTATTATTTGTAAAAATGTTCTTATTAGGTTGGGCAGCTAACCATATCCATTCCTATATAGATTACAGAGTCTTGGAAACCATAAGGGACAGTTCTACTCTGCCCTACTGAGTAACTATCAGAATCAACTCAGTGTTACTGAGTGTTAGATTAACTTATCAGACTTCACTATTTTTTTCCTGATTATTTCATACCTTTTTGACTTTATAATACAGTAATTATTACTTTTGTGGTTGTGTTAATCTGGGTAGACAAGTGAAACAAATTCATGATCATTCACATGTGTATAAGAAAGAGGTTTATTAAAAGGGGCTTGTATCAAGGGCTCAGGTGGAAAATATTGGGAAATATATGTGGAAATATGTGTGCAAATGTGCTTGATACAAATGATGTACTGAATGTTGTAGTAGCTGTAAGAGCCCCCAATAAAATTTAAAAAAAAAAAATTAAGGGTTTCCTCCAGTAAAATGGGTCATTTAAAAAGAGAGGGGGAAAGAGGAGTTTATACCAAGGGCTCAAGTAGAAAATATATGGAAATGAAGATGGCAACTTGTGTACAAATATGCTTGATACAACTGATGCATTGAATGTAAAAAGAGCTGTAAGAGCCCCCAATAAAATCATAGGGAAAAAAAAGAAACAAAGATGGTAGACATCTGACAGTGTAAGACATTAAAAAAAATTATAAATTGTCAAGGGTTCATGGGAGAGGGGGAGATGGGGAGGGAGGGGGAAACGAGAAGTTGATACCAAGGGCTCAAGTAGAAAGAAGAGGTTTTGAGAATGATGATGGCAACAAATGTACAAATGTACTTGATACAAAGGATGTATAGATGGTTATAAGAGTTGTATGAGCCCCCAATAAAATGATTGTTAAAAAAGAAATAAACACAAACTGGCTAGAAAAAAGAAGAGAAAAAGAAAAAAGAAATAAACATCTACTGAAAAAAAATAAGGGTTAAAAATTAAGGGTCTTCAGGTGGAGGAGACCTTATCCTGGACTATCAAGATGGGCGTAACAGAATCATAAGAGTCTTTGTGAGCGGAAGGCAGGGCACAGGCTCGCTCCCTGTGAGACATTCCTTTGAGAATGAGACGTGGAGCTATGCAGCCAAAGCCCTGGACCTCTGTCAGCCCTGAGATGCTTCTACTGCCACGAGATCCACCAGACTTTCCACCCGCTGACCTGTGATCCTCCTGCATTTGACATCAATGCATGGCTGCGGGAGTCTAAAGAG